>OY997594.1:26368567-26557482 GCA_963921825.1 Erodium maritimum
TATTTTCAACAAAAATAAAATAAAAATTCTTAACATGCTAGCCCTCACAAAAATTTCTCCCACGGTTAGGATGGAAGCTCAAAAAATTAGTCTTTCCCCAACAAGATGTCAAAAAATGACGTTATCAGCTTTTCCTCACAATGCTTTGAAGCTCTCAGATAATGTCTTGTAGTACTGTTTTTGCTGATAAACAGACAGAAACAAAATTTAATTCAGAGATTGAAGAACTTGAAGTGATAGGTAACATAAGAGCATGAATAAGATGGGAAAACAAACCTTGTCTGACACAGATGGACGGACTTTACCCAAAGCTTTCTCAAAGTGGGCTGTCTTGATAGAATGCCTCGCATCTGAGCTGCTCTCTGTTGACGTCAGTTTCTCTTCAAGAGCAATCATTGCAGCTTCATTCAACTGGCAAATCCAAAATCAAATAACATCATGCATTTAAACAAAATTATATATGACTTCTAAGCAAGGTCCTTGGAAAGTGAAGATTCACTCTTGAAAATGTCTGAACCAACTAACCAGTGCAGCAAGGTCGGCCCCACTTAAATTCTCACAAGCCTCCATCTGTCCAATGGCTCCCAAATCCACACTGGAATCGATAGGTTTTTTCCTTGCAAGAGCTTTTAAGATCAGCCCGCGCTCATCTGGAGTAGGCAAGGGAACATAAAGGAGTTTGCCAAACCTACCCGGTCGCAAGACAGCATGATCCATCACCTCTGGTCTGCCAATAGAAATGCCAATTCGAGGTAAATAAATATAAGATGTCAATAATCAAAAGTTCAAGAAAATAGAAAATGTATTGTACCTATTTGTAGCACCAATGACATAAACACCACGACGTTGATCCGCACCATCTAATTCTATAAGTAACTGTGCAGTTACAAAAAAAATTAATTGAGTACTTAATTATAATCCCTGGCATGGAAGACATTATAGAACTTGTGGAAGCCATTGTGACTAAGAATTTTCACCTGATTCAGAAGCCTCTCAACAACCCACCCGCCTTCTTTTCCGCGCTTTGTTGTCAACGCATCCACCTACAAATCATTTAAGGAATCGAAATATCGAACAGTAGAGCAAAGTTAGTGTCATGAAGATAGCTTTCAGATTACCTTCAGAAAAATGTTTTCCAATTTTCAGATGCTTCGTGCACTGGAAAGTCTTAGTCAATAAAAAGTGCTTAGGTGTCAAAGTAGTATTCTAATCCCCAGAAAACAACTTCCACTTATCAAAAGATTCATCTTCCCCCAATGGAAAGTATTTTCTGATTAGAACTTTGTTGTCAAGTAAATTTTTATCTTGGAAATACAATTTTTGCCAAAAAAAATTCCACCATTTTTTTTCATCTGCTTTGTTCTGATTCAAAAGGAGACATTCCCTCCACACCTTTTCCTTAAATAATGAGGCTTTTAAGATGCATAGATATCTCAACCCAAAGTGGTTTCCATGCAAGAGAAGTTTTATTAAATTAAAAAGAAAATAATTTTACTATTATATAATGTCAAACTAAATAAAAGCAGCAGCAGCTCAGCAGTCAATTATCAAGCAGAGAATGCTGACAAACCTCATCAAAGAAAAGTATGCATGGAGAACATGTCCTTGCACGGCTAAACAATGTTCTAACTGCCAGCTCACTTTCTCCAACATATTTGTTCAAGAGTTCAGGACCCTACCATAAAAAAAACATGAATTATAACACCCTCAGATTAAGCAAAATATAAGAAGCTAACAGTACAAAGATAAGGAAAAGTATAATACAATAATAACGGGAAAAAGGAATCCTATGGACTGACCTTGATGTGAATGAAGTTTGCTCCCGCCTCATTAGCAACAGCCTTCGCAATCAGTGTTTTACCACACCCAGGAGGCCCATATAGCAAAAATCCAGTTTCGAGATCCACTCCAAAACCCTGAAGATGCAAACCCAGATACTGTAATTACTATAGTCCATGAAAAGTCATAGCTAGGATATCTGATTGTGTCTCTTATAATAAAATTCAGTACTCACGACCAAAATAAATCCCTTATTTGGGATAATTTTATTAGTGCTCCACTTTCCTACATATGCCCCACATTTGTTGAAACAAACTCAAGTGGATATAACTAATTTACGTAAAGCATATTTGAGGATACTTTCAGTTGCCAAAGGGATTATCCAATCAACTAAGATCAGTGTAGATGGGTTCTGGTAAATCAGTCATCAAAACTCATAATTTAAGTGAAACAGAGTTAAGCATTAGTATATCAGCATTGTGCTTCAATTTTCCAACACAGACAACTTATCCGAAGTTTGAGGTCACAGTTAACATTCTAAACTACGAAACTAGAAAATAAGGGGAACATTGTTTTTTGAGCTGTCAAAATTGTTCCCCATATACGGTCTATGATACTTGCCTAGTGAGATGGTAGTTACTAATAGCAGACTTCTCAACAGAGGTGTATAATGCTCAATTTTCTTTCAGGAAACCTCCTCCCTTGCCAGAGATTTTTTATCTCTTTCCAATATCAACAACAGACTTCATTTGAGAGAGGGACATGTAAGAATTAACTCAATAATGATGGATTACCTCGTAGTCCTCCGGATGCTTTAAACGCCTAACTATATATCGATCAAACTCCTGCCTCAAAGAATCAAGGCCGCCAACATCTTCCCATTTTACATTAGGAATGCTTGAAAATCCTTCTCTTCTTGACGAGGGCTGAACAGCCTTGGCTGCTTCCTGCAGAAAGTCATGTCAGGTAATTGGCTCCAACATGCTTAGACAATGAATCAACATGAACCGACATAAATATGTCGATATCAATATAAAATAGCATATCTTCAGGATATGTAAAGACAACCTCAAAATCATCCATCGTTATAGCAAGCGTTTCCATCTCCTCGGGTGTCCATTGTTCTCTCCACCAATCTTCACCATCATGTTCCCCATCCAGTGGTTTTACAGATAACTCAGACTTCCTTTTGTCAATAATCCGTTTCATTGCAAGGTTACCAGCCTTATTAGCTAGTGCAGCCAAGTCAGCACCAACAAACCCTGGGGTAGACCTAGCTATTTTCACGAGATCAAAGGTACTTTCACATCTAAGGTCACGTACAAGTACAGAAAGAATCTGAATCCTGGCCTTTTCATCAGGAACCCCTAAAACAATCTCGCGATCAAATCTCCCCGGCCTCCTCAGAGCAGAGTCAACTGCATCAGGTCTATTGGTAGCACCAATCACTAAAACATAGCCAGGTTGAGAAGCAGAATTTTCTGAGTCTGCATTTGCATCTGTTGGCTTTATAAGGGCGTGAGATTCATCCATGCAAGTCATTAACTGTGTAACAATCCGCCGCTCCATCTCCCTCTGTAAATTTTCTCGTTTTGAAGCTATTGCGTCAATTTCGTCAATGAACACGATTGATGGTGCTGTCCTGTATGCTTTTGAGAAAAGTTCCCTTATATTTTCTTCTGATGCACCTGAGAATCTCACATCGTAACAGAAACAATAATGGCTTAGAATTTATCATTCAGGGGTAATGGTCAGCTAGAATGTATAGTGTCGTACATAATTCCAAAAAGCTAAATATAGAAATTATATAAATATATATAACATTATAAAATACTAAAGCATTAACAATGTTTTACAGCAAGTTCATCTGGCATCAAACTAGAAAAAGAAAAATCATGATCTAATCTGAGTTTCTCTGACCAATTTCGCAGACATGGCACAGTAGGCAGTTATAACAAGCATGGTTTCATTAAGTTAAATATGAACCATACCTACCAAAATATGTTAAAAGAAAGTTCACAAGAGAACGGGCAACATAACATAGAAAGAGTAGTACCTGAGACACCAGACACCACCTCTGTGGCTGAAATTTTATAAAATGGAACACCGGTCTCATTTGCAATGGCATGAGCCAACTTGGTCTTGCCACACCCTGGCGGTCCATGCAGCAAAATCCCCGCCATTGGCTTAACTCCCAGCCAACGAGGCAGCTGTGGATGATATAGTGGCACAATCACCTCCATCTTCAACTCCTCCAATACACCTTCCATTCCACCTAAATCCTTAAACCTTGGCCCATCTTTCCCCTTCACCTCAACCCCACCAACATTTGATTTTGCATCAACCCTTGAGCTTTCTCCACCCACATCCCCATTTATCATGTCAATTTTTTTCGCATTATTGCTAGCAACTTCTATTTCAATGTTCTTCTCTTCTGCCTTTAATTCTGTATTCTTGGTTTTGGAATATGAGGTCCTCAACATGGACTTCATCAAATCAATTTTGGGCTCCACCTTCTCCTCATATATCGCATCTTCAGATGTGGAAACTGATCCATCCTCTTCGTTGTCATCATCACTTGACTCATCTGAACTATCACTTGACTCTTCCGATGATGAATCATCTGACGTCGAAGCTGAGGCTGAAGGTACACTCTTTCTCCGTCTCAGGTGGGCCTCTTCTATTCGTTGTAATCTCTCTTCACTACCATCAACCTTCTTCAGCCTCTTGCTAGGGACACTACCATTGGTTTCTTCATCGTCGCTGAATTCAAATAACGGGTTTTTCAGAGGTGTCCGTTTCTTTTGCTTCTGGTTGCTTCTGTGTTCCGTTGATTCTAGGGTTTGCCTAACAAGTCTAGAGAAGGGCTGCTGCTTGATACGACTGTAGGCTGGATAGTTTGTGCGAAGATACTCTACTATGTCATCAACAGTCGAGTACTTGTGTTTGCAGGCACCTATACGAACTTGCAGGAGGTCTTGTTTCACCACTGATGATGACCGACCTGACCCCCCTCTTCTTACCATTCTCTTATAGACCTGCTTCATTTCAATAAATACACCAGACAATGAAACCCTTGATTCTCAACTAAAACAAGTGCTCACATGATGTGTGAACAAAAACACACTAAAAAGAGCCATCAAGGAAGTTTTCTATTATGTATGTCTTTCGGCATCCAAAATATTGCTTAACACTACATTTATTTGAGGATTGTACATAAATTATAATATTATCATACAATTAAGCATAAAATGAGAGCTACATGAGTTTCCCGAGAACTATAGCATTCACTGAATGATTGCAAACTTCATCCCTGCAACGAGCAGCACTTACTACTATTGTTACAAACAAAATCAAATCAAAACATAGAAACAATCAAGACCCGATTAGTAACTATGGTTAATGAGAAAGTCTCTATTCCAACATCTATTACAATCTGTCTTCCAAAATTTACAGTCTCTCCTACATGAGCAAGTCTCTATGATTAAAACATTTCAATTTCAGTAATTGTGATTAAACCATTCCAATTACAATTACAATTTCCCATTCAATAATCAATACTGCTATCATCAAGCTTATCATTCAATAATAATACTGCTAACACAATACACAACAGCCAATACTGTTGCTACATTAAATTGTAATGCAAAAAAGCAGGCCTTAGAAGATGCAAGCACAGATGAGTGTTTAACCTCCAAACCTCATCTGCTCTAGAGTCCAAAACACAAACAAAGACAGATTTCACAAAACCAGAGAAAGGCCAATAGCAACCTCCAGATTGAGGACATCAAGAATGAATCGGAAGGAGGGAAGGACTGACGATGTATTAATACCAGTGGATAATTCATTGGTTCCAGAGATAAGAATCATACCTGAGATCGGCCGGCGACTGAAATGAGGTCCGGTACTGAGATGAGACGCGCGAGAAGGAAGTCGGACGAGACAGAGAGCCTACTGCGTTTAGGGTTTTTTTGTTTCTTTAATTTTTAGATATTATTAACTTGTTTTCTCACTTTGTTTTAATTTTGTGTTTAGGGTAAACTACAAATATATACCCTTAAGTTGTCACATTTAACCAATGATTACCTTAAAGTTTAAAATTAACTGATGCATACTCTGAAGGTACGAGTTGTAACTCAAAATCTCTCTGTCAACTAAAATGACGAAAATACCCTCAACTACACTTCAATAATTATGTTAAAAAAATTATTTAAAAATTACTTTTGTTATATATATATATATATATATATATATATATATATATATATATATATATATTTACTTATTAAATGACTTCATTTTTATTTAAAAAATCACTTCATTTATATTTTAAAAAAATCACTGCGGGTATTTTCGTCATTTTAACTGACAGAAGGGGTTAAGTTACAACTCGTAACTTTAGGGTATGCATCAGTTAACTTTAAACTTCAGGGTAATCCTCGGTTAAACGTGACAACTTCAGGGTATGCATTTCTAGTTTACCCTTGTTTTTATTTTTCTAATTGTAGCTTATTTTTTGTGACAGTTTTCAACAGCGAACTATCATGTTTTACACGAATTAACAAAATCTGTTTGTTTTGACGTCGTCGTCTAGATTTTGAACGCGTGTTGATCACGTGCACAACAATATTTTCTTAAATGACATATTTGTCCCATATTGACTGATCTTTCGTGACAATTCCAAACGGTGAACTATCCACTTTTTATACGAATGAGGAATCACAACGTGTTCTTGTCTGCAACACGGTCGAAACTGAACAGATCTCACCAAAGAACTCATTAAATGTTAGGAAGATGATGAAAGGAATTTGGGTATACGAGTTATGATTCAAATGTGTCTTTGAATCAAAATGAAGATGGAAATTAGGGGTTTCGGTACATGAGTTGCGATTGGGGGGGGGGGGGGGGTGGGGAGCTTAGGGATGGTGGATTTGATGATGGTTTATCCATTAGGGAATGCGTGAGGGCAATTCCTAACAGTGAACTATCCACCTCTCCCTCTGATTTCGATCCTAACTCTTGTCATCAGAGGTCGATCACGATTGATCGTCGTTGTTTTGTTTTGCTTGTATTTTGTCTATCCCCTCTACCAGACACTTGGATCTTTGGTAGGGGTGGTTATCACCATTGGTGGTGTGTCCGATCGGGTATCTCTATCGACGATCTGTCTGGAGAGTCGATAAAAATGATTGACCTGGTAGTTGGTGTTTATTTACGTGTTGCTTCGCCTTTTTTGAGAGCTATTCATCTCGTTGGGCATCCCTCGAGTTCTCGAGAGCGTCCGGCGGAGGCATCGCTTATCTTTGTTCGACGTGTTATCTGGTATGTAAGATTTTTTAATTTATTAATGAATCTTTTTGTTAAAAAAACTAAGGTCATACAATGCTTCTGCAACTAGAAAAATAATGATCTTAAGTATAGATTATTAAAAAAAGAAAGAGTACTTGAAGTCTTCGACGGAACAGACATTAGATGAACGACACGACTTGTTCTTCTGTGATTGCGAGTATCTGGAGTTTGGTCTCAAGTCAAAAGAACAGGAAAGGGTTGCCGACCGCCCTAAAGGACGATGAGAAATCGGATGTAACTTGGTAAGATGAAAAGTCTATGAGAAATTACTTTATTTTTTATTAATATTACCGAGGAGGGGCTGAGTCGAGGAGTACCAACATCGGCCTTAATTAACGCCCTCGTTCCTCATCCCGGTGGTAAAAACCCTCATTGCCTCGGTCTGTTTAAGAACATCGGGTCCTATCCGGATCATTTCATTTTGTCATCCCTAGTCCTTAGTTCTTTATTTTATGCCCAAGTTGTGGGTGGTCTTTCATGTATTATTGTACTTGTAGTTAATGTTACTGGATTTTCTATAGTTCATATTGTACCTGCGGTCATTGTTCCAAAGCCCTCTCCTCAAATCTACCTTGTAGTGGAGAGCGTATCATTGAGTTTGTGACATGTTTTGCCAAGTTAACTAACATCAAGCGGTATGAGGTTTTGAGGCACACCTACCACATTGAGGTCTCTAGTCGTATTGGTATCACATTATCCTACTTCTTCCACTCATGTCGAGCATGTGACCTCTGTTTAGGTGTAACATTTTCCTATTTTTGGTTCCAATTTATTTTTTCTGATGTGTTGTTCTTTTCTGGATCCACGATTTTAATGCATTTTTCATCTTTTTAGTCATTAAAAATAAGAAAATATAAATACCAACGAGTGAATTTTTCATCTTTTTAGCCGTTAAAAATAGGAAAATATAAGTACCAACGACTGTTATACTTGATTTTCATTTTTTTTGTAATATTGATTGAAGTGCCGAAAACTCTATGGGTTACTCTGTTATGTTCTTGTTAGTTTTGTGTCTAGGCCAATCTTTTCTTGTATGACATTATCATTTATTAATACATTGGCACTTTAATTATCATTTTGTTAAATGTTAATTGCGTGAATAACCGATTCTTTCTAAGATCATCAAGTACGTGACTTGATAGTAAAACTCTTAGAAGAGAAAGAGTTTTATTCCAATGATCCTTGGTCTTACCGATATACTAAGACTAGTATGATATTGGTTGATGATCACGTTTTACTGATCATTCATATTGGATATGAAGTCAAATCATAGATGTCATTTAGGGAAATGGTATTGGATGACCCACTGTGAGAATACTACATAGGAACTGTCATGAGTATTTCTCAGTACCGGAATATGACTTAAGTCATTTGACCTTATAGTCGTCATGGATTTCTACATAGGTGGTTGCGTGTTTTGACACAATTCAACATTGTCTTTAACAGGGCAATAATAAAGATTGTTTTTGAATACATAATTGTCTATATGAGAAAAGTGAGCGACTGATAAGGGATTTGTCACTCATGTAAATATGAGAGATATCGTTTGGGCCCCTTTATAAGTGAGGTTGTGGAAATGCATGGCCATGCGAATCGATAATGAGTTATCACTTACAGTCTACTTAAGATCAAGAAACTAACGATCGAATAAAATAAGGATGACGATCACATGCCTTATATTCGATCGAGATATCGATGACAAAGGGATTAAGATATTAACGGTAAAAGGTTGAATCAGATTGTCGATCTTCATATAACTTTGGATAGTCACAATGTCTTGCTAGAGACCAATTATGACATGTGGACGAAATGAATATTTCGGGCCCACTACCACCGTTGTATGAACCTGTAGGGTCACACATAGAGCAAGCCCAAAACGAATTGAACTTTTAAAAGCCCATTTAAATGTGAAAATATATTTATATGATAAATATATTTTGTCTAGATTATTATTTAAATATAAAAAGTTATATTTAAGATAATAATCTATTTTGGTAGAAATAACATCAAATTAGATTTGATATTTTAATGATTTTATTTAAATATAAGAATTGATATTTAAAGCTTTAAATTCTTTAGTTGCATCCGATGCAGCTAAGTTTTCAACTTCTGTTGTAGAATTAATAGCATTATTCTGCTTCGAGCTTCTCAAGCTGAACACACCTCCATTCAAACAAAAACACATAACCAGACTGTGATCTAAAATCATTTGTGTTTGTCTGGAAACTAGCACCTGTGTAACCCTTTACAACTAGATCACCTTTATGACCGACATACAGTATAAAGGCATCCTTAGTCATTCTCAAGTACTTAAGGATCTTTTAACTGCCGTCCAGTGACATTCACCTGGAACTACCTGGTATCTGCTCGTTGCACTCAATACATACGAGACAATGGGTATAGTGCACAACATCGCATATATGATAAATTCAATATCAGACGCATATGAGATCCTACTCATGCGGTCTCGCTCATCAATTGTCATAGGACACTGAGTCTTGCCGAGACTAATGCCATGATACATTGGCAAAGACCCTCTTTTAGAGTCTTGCATACCAAACCTTGACAACATTTTTGTCAATGTAAGTGCTCTAACTTATGCCTAGAAGCTTTGTAGATCTATCTCTATAGATTTTAATTCCTAATACATAGGCAGCTTCACTGAAGTCTTTCATTATAAAGACATTTCCTTAACAATGCCTTAACTTCTTGCAAGATAGGGATGTCATTTTCAATGAGTAGTATGTGATCTACATACAGCACTTAAGAATACGATCGCGGTCCCACTAGCCTTCTGGTACACTCAAGACTAGTCTTTGTTCTTGATGAAGTCAAATTCTTTGACCGATCCATGAAAACAAAGATTCCAACTCTGATGAGTCTGCTTCAATCCATGAATGGATCTCTGCAGTTTGTCAATGGCCTCTTGGTAGGATGTGGGCTCATCTTGACCCACAACTATCACGTCATTATTCTCCGAAGTGAGAAACCCATACCTATAGGGGCTTGGCGTGTCTTATCAAACCTCCTTCGTACTTGTGGTACAACTTCAGGTACTACATTCTCTTGTTCATGTACTTGAGTAATCATTTTAGGCACAATTTTACTTTTTGGGTCTGTAACTTCTCTAAGTTTAACAGTCCTCCCACTGTTTCCTTTTGAAATAAACTCTCTTTCTAAAAGGACCTCATTCCGAGAAACGAACACTTAGCGTTGTAAAAGTAATATCCTTTGATATCCTACAAATAGGAACTTCTCTGATTTTGGGGCTAACTTATTCATCATCAGACGCTTCACATAAGTTCCATATCCCCATATCTTTAGAAAAGACAAACTAGAAACCTTTCTTGTACACATCTCACATGGTGTCTTATCTACTGCCTTTGATTGTACTATTTTCAAGACGAATGTAGCAGTTTCCAGAGTATATCCCCAAAAAGAGATTGGGATATCAGTGTTGCTCATCATCGACCTAACTATATCCAATATAGTTCGATTTCTTCGTTCAGAAAACGCATTCCATTGCGGTGTTCTTGGAGGAGTTAGTTGAGAAATGATCCCACAATCTTTCAGATGATCTACGAATTCTTAGCTCAAATATTCACCACTTCGATCAAATCGCAGTGCCTTAATTTTTTTGGCCAAGTTGACTTTGTACTTCATTCTTGAAAATTTTGAACTTTCCAAAAATTTCAGATTTATGTTTCATTAGGTAGACACAGTCATATCTGCTGAAACTATTTGTGAATATTATGAAGTATCAAAATCATCCTCTAGTAGCTCTACTTAAAGGACCACATACATCCGAATGTATAATTCCCAATAAGCCACTAGCTCTCTCACCAATTCCAAAAAGGTGTCATTGTCATCTTGCCCATTTAAACAGGATTTGCACGTTTCAAATGATTCGTAAAAAGAATCCAAAAGTCCATGGAATTGGAGTTTTGATATGCGTTTCTCATTCATATGACTCAAGCGACAGTGCCATAGGAATGCAGGGTTTGTCTCATCAGGCTTAAACCCTTTTGTATCAGTGTTATAGAGGGACTTCTCATTAAAGTCATTTATGTTCAAAACATAAAGATCTCTAAGTCGAGAAGTGGCTACATAATGAACGTTATCATGAGAAAGACTAAACTTATTATTCTCAATAGAAAACTTATATCCTTCTTTGTCCAAACACGAAATGGAGATAATACTCCTACAAAACGTAGGTACATGATAACATCGTTCAAAATGCAAAACAAGCCCACTAGGCAAGGCCAACTCTTGTCCCCACAACTAAGGCAATGACTCCATGGTCATCCCCAAATTGTAGGTCCACATCGTCTTCCTTCAACGTCTTCCTACTTTTGAGTCCTTGAAGAGCTGATAACACTACCCTTGTTATTCTTCAGATCATCTGTATATTTCTTATAGTTTCTCTTCCAATGACCAAACTCATTGCAATAATGGCAAACTAAATCTTTTGGGGTTGGAAATTGAGTGTACTTGGGCCTTGGCTTTGACGTGTGCCTTAAACCCATAGGAGCCACATGACCCTTTCCTTTTCCTACCCCCTTCCTTTTGCACTCGGTTCTTTTCTTAACCATCAAAACATCCTTGGTATTTCCTTGACTGCTCTTCTCAGTAGTTTGAAGCATCTCATGCAACTCTGAGATGGTCTTTACCATATTATGCATATAGAAGTTCATAATGAAATCATGAAATTCATCAGGAAATGACTGGAGAAGAATATTTGTAGCCATCTCCGGTTCAATCTTGAAACCGAGTCTTTCAAGATGATCTAGATAACCCTTTATCTCAAGCACATGAGGGCCAACACTCTTCCCAACGTGCTTGCATGACATGAGCTTCTTGGCAGTATTGAACATTTCAATCTTGGCATTCTCTTGGAACATTTCCTTGAGTTGCTCCATCATGTCATACGCACTCTCCTCCATCAATTTCTTATGGAGATTAGTCTTCATGCAACCAAGCATTATACAAGTGACATATATCGAGTCATTGTAAATCATGGTCTAACCATCTCTAATGGATTTCGAAGCATTTGAAGCTGGTTCTTCATAAACTGGCTCATCCAAAATATACTCTCTTCTTTCATGCCTGAGAACAATTCTCATGTTTCTGGCCCAATCTAAAAAAATTGTCCCATTGAGCTTATCCTTCTTAAGGATTGATCGTATCAATAAACTATGTGAATTGTTTGAATACGTGATCTACAACAGAAAAGGTATGCAAAGTCATTAACACGGATATAAAACAATCAACCCTTAGTTGTATCTTAAAGATACAGTAAAAACCAAGATCCATATTTGATTCCACTTAGAGTAAGCTTTGGCTTATCTCCCTAAACGGAACTAATTAGGTAGGTAACTTTTTACCAATTGCATCACTATGCAACTCTTGGATAGAATAAACACATCATATGTGTTGGCACAAATTCTATTTGATACCCTAGGTCCAAAACCGTTTTGATAACCTAGTTAAGTTCAACCATATCCGGATATGCGACTCAGACAACTATGTGCACCATGCTTTGGCATAACCTACACATAGCAATCCAAAGTTCACTCCATTTTATCAAACTTAAATGACCATGTGCACCACGCTTTTAGCATAACCTACACATAGCAATTTAAGGTTTGATCCATCTAACTTAGACAATTGTGTGCACCACGCTTTGGCGTAACCTACACACAACGATCCAAGGTTCGATCCATCCTATCCAACTTTAGACAACTATGTGCACCACACTTTGGCATAACCTACACATAGCGATATAAGGTTCGATAGATGTTTAATATATGGAAGGCATCTCACCGACTTAATACTTAGTTCAGGGTTGATTTCATTTTGTCGTATCGCATACAAACGGCCTAAGCATGTTTTTATCATACAAACGACCTAAGCATGTTACTATCAAACAAGTCATGCAAGTCATACATATGCAAAATAAACGTGTCATAGCATTGCTCATTACTAAGTTGGTCTTCATAGGCCCATATGAAGACCAAAAGTCAAGCCTAGGGTAAACACAAAAGAAAAGGCTTCAAAGGATTCGCCATCTTGGGCCTTCATATTGGATCTTCATCCTGGGCCTTCAAGTTCGATTTTCCTTCAAATTCTTCATTCTTGAATTGACCACCTTTGTTTTTGTTACAAAATAAACTTATATATTCTACCTTTTACAATAAAAATAAACGACACGCAGGTCGTACTTCAAAAATAAATTACATCCAAATAAAAGACACGCAGGCCGTATTTAGAAAATTAAAACCCGTAAATTAAAATCAAGCACATTGTTCTCAAAAGGGTTATGCTATGCACCATGCAAATTAAAAACACATACAAACAAAATCACATATTCGTTTAACAATTAAACGCAATTTTGAATTCGTTCGTAACGGATTCCATTAAATCATATACCGTTTTTCTTGTTTTCACCTATATGCCTCTTACATACATATATGAAAATTATTAAAAACGATTTCTGAAATCAATATAATATAATTTCTGAAAACCTCCTAATTTATAACAGATTCAATCAAATATATTATGCATAATCGATTAACCAAATTATAAGAGGCTCTGATACCACTGTTGGGTTTTAACATACATAAAGCAGCGGGAAATTAAAATTTTAATCTAAAACCCAAAAGTTATGTTGTCTTGACCAACAAAAAAAGTCCTACGAGCATGTACAATGAAGAGACTCACAAATGAGACTCATGTGTGAGACCCATGTGCTAATTGTGCATAATTTGAATTGAGAATCTTAACTTAAACTGTGTTCCACAATGTGAGACTTATGTATGCGACTTATGTTCTGAGTGGATGTTGAATTGATATTTTCATAAATTTATTAAATTTCTATTTAAAATAGTAAATAGTAAATAAAATTAAAATAAGATTAATATAAGTAATTAATAATATTTTTTTAACTAAAATGAAATTAAACTTGAACTTGTAATTAATAAAAAAAATTAAATTAACTAAAATGAAATTAAACTTGAACTTGTTACTAAAAAAATAAATACTAAATATCAAATCATACATTGATTATTTAATAAAACAATAAATTAACTAAATAAAAGTAATACAATTTTATTGGAGCTTGTCAATATGAGTCTGGATCTTTTCATATTGATGGTACAATAAGGACAACATTTTTGTGTGAGTGTCCATCTGTTCCTCGGTGAAGTCTGAAGGATTCTACGGTGTCAAAAATGCAGCGGAAATTATAAAATCCCTAAAAATTCCTTAGGATCCACGTAATTCAGAATAAACCGACAAACAAAAATTAAATGGAGATTACCTCTTGTTGTTTCGAGCCTGGTTCGAGACAGAGACCAAGTGCACTCTGATGGTTTGACGAAGTTGAGACGTCTTCAAAAGAATTCGTCCTCTTCAAGTATCCACACCAACAAGCTCTTCCCAAAACCCTTGTGTGCTAGCACAAAAAATCAAAACTTTTTCTCTCGTTTTCTTCTTCCATTTCTCTGGTTTTTCTCTCTCTCGTTTTTCACACCCCCACTCTCAAAACGTAACCACTATATCTGATTTTGGAAATCCTAAGTGGGTTACAAAATCAGATACGTGGAGATATTTTGGGATAAGTGGAATCCAAAAATAACTTATTTGAATTTCTAAAATTCAAATAATTATTAATTGAATTAAAAAAACAAAACAAATAAATATAGTGCATATATGTTTTATTCCAAAGTTTAATCTGAAATAAATACTTATATATATATACATTTATTTCATTTTGTCTCTCTAATACAATTTAATTATATTACTAGTTAGAAAACGAGAAATGAATAAATTTATATTATATCAAATATAATATAATTATATTCTATAGTTCAACTCGGTTTTGGGCTTGTTGTTGTGTGTGACCCTGTAGGCTCATACACGTTGACAGTGAGCCCGAAATCCTCGTTTCGTCCACATGTCATAATTGGCCTCTAGCAAGGCATTATGGCTTCCCAAAGTTATATGAAGATCGTCAATCTGATTTAACCTTTTACCATTAATATCTTAATACCTTTGTCATCGATATCTCGATCGATATAAGGCATAGGATCGTCATCATTATTTTATTCGATCGTTAGTTTCTTGATCTTAAGTAGACTGCAAGTGATAACTCATTATCGATTCGCATGGTCATGCATTTCTGCAGTCTCACTTATCAAGGGGCCCAAACGATATCTCTCATATTTACATGAGTGACAAATCCTTTATCAGTCGCCCACATTCCTCACATAGACAATTATGTATACAACAACAATCTTTATTGTTGTCCGGTCAAAGACAACGTTGAACTGCGTCAAGACACACAATCACCTATGTATAAATCCATGACGACTATAAAGTCAAAGGACTTAAGTCATATTACGGTACTGAGAAATACTCATGACATTTCCTATGTAGTATTCTCACAGTGGGTCATTCAATACCATTTCCCTATATGGCATCTATGATTTGACTTCATATCCAATATGAATGATCAGTAAAACGTGATCATCAGCCAACATCATACTAGTCTTAGTATATCGGTAAGACCAAGGATCATTGGAATAATGCTCTCTTTTTTCTTCTAAGAGTTTTAGTATCAAGTCCCGTAATTGATGATCTTAGAAAGAGTCAATTTGTCACACCCCAAATCCGGTTTTGGCCGGACTCGAGACGTGACTTGAGTTGACAACGGAAAATAGTACACAATCATAAAATCCTTTCAAAGCTCAAATAAGTTCCAATCGATTTCTCAAATAAAATGATCCAAATCTCAAATAATGAGTCAAAGCTCAACATGGAGTATGAAATAAATGAGGTTCAACAACATAGACCACCACGTCTATAAAACAACCCTCAAAATATCCAGAAGCTCCCAAGCCTCGACTCCGTTAGACACCATGTACGCCTGTACAAACAATAAATGAACAGATAGGACTGAGCTTACGCTCAGTAGGGAAAATCATAAACAATTTAACCTCCAATATAATAATACAACTTCTTTACGTTTGACAACACATAATGTAATTAATACTTTTCAACCAAATATTGTGGTAAAAATAGATAAAAGTAAGAACAATATCATATTCATAAGGATAACGGTAACTTTCAGGGGGATAAATGAAAAGTACTGTAAATAGTGGAAACCTACTAGAATGGGAACAAGTAAATATCACATCAATCACTCGCTTTCTCAAGCCTCCGATCCACGAATAGGTTCTTGTGTCACATCGGATCCCATACTCCGATCAACAAGAGTATTTGTGTCATGTCAAATTTTCCGTCGGTCCAGAGGAGGCACATACATCGGGTTACCGGTAACAATCCCTGAGGGGAGCTTATCGTCGGGATTCTCGGAAATGCCCCCAAAGGACCATATGTCATAGGGAACCAAGGTAATGCTCCCGCAGGATGCATACACTCGAGTGAATCAACACGTAACCAATCCTCGCAAGGTAAACCATCCAATTGCCCCGCAGGGTCCACCACCAATGTCCCGCAGGATCAACCAACCAATGCCCCGCAGGGTCCAATAATCAATTCCCCGCAGGGTCCAACAATCAATGCCCGCAGGGTCCACCAATCAATATCCCACAGTATCAACCAACCAATGCCCCACAGGGTCCACCAATCAATATCCCGTCGGATCAACCAACCAATGCCCCGCAGGGTCCACCAATCAATATCACATGGCTATGATACTACCGAATTACCCCCCCCCCCCCCCCCGACCCCCCGGTGTAAGTACCATACCAAACAACCAAACATCTTAAGAACACGAACAAGAGAATCACATATCAACACATCAAACAACCAAATCTTAGCAATTCACACTTTCATCACCACACACACCCAAGAGATTCATATATCTTTACACTTACCATTATACTTACCAATCACGATCCATCGGTCCATCGATCACCTGATCGTACCGTTTGGCACAATCAGTCATACTCGATCATCCATTCACTCATTCACTCATTCAAGCATTCATTCAATCATCCAATTATTCACGCATTCATTCAATCATCCAAACATACGATTTAGCTAGTTTCATTAGACTCTTAATTTATCTTAAAACTAAGCAAGCAAGCATGTGAGGCAACCACAACCAATCCTATGGCTCATCACGAACTTTCTACCAGTAAAGCAATTTCCCAAGTATTGAAAGCGAGCTAAACTAGTCATTCACATCCTACGCATGCATACTAGACACGTCCAGTTATTAGTAAAGGAAAAACGATTAGTCTAGTGATTCCTACATGCAACTAGACCTTTCCGATTGTATTAACCTAATAGGCATACTAAGTATTTAAGTGCACGAGGAGTTTAGTATTTCCCCTACCTTGTGGTCTTCCTCTAAAACTCCCCGCTGTAGAAGTCCGGTCTAGTCTCCTCGTCGTCCGCTCACGGATCCAAAATTCTTGTCTTCCTCCGAGCCTTGTCCCACGGTTTTGGGCCACAATAATACCAAAATTAGTAATTCAACGGAGAAGTCTTCAACTTAAATTACAGACAGTCCTCTATTAGCAGAAATAGAGCCAAAAGAATGATCTTGAAATCGGTTTGGACTCAAAAAGAAAGGGTTTTGGTTCAGGAGCCCAGGCCCGGAATCTGATACGGAACGTATCACGGTCCGGGCCGGAACCAGACACGGACCGCGCCACAGATCGTGCCGGTACCAGACACGGACCGTGCCACAGACCGGGCCGGTACCAGACACGGATAGCGCGACGCACCGGCCCAGAATCAGACACGGACCGTGCGAGGTCTCGTGCCAGAGTCTGGACCGTTCTGCGCCGCGTACCGTGCCAGTACTCCACCCGTTCCGTGCTGCACACCGTGCCGGCACCAGGCCCGTTCCGGGTCCCGTTCCGTGTCGAACCAGGCCAGAGCCTTCCCCTTCTTCCCCAACTCGGATTTCACGAAAATCAACTCAAAAACTCCATTTCCAGCTCCAAATAACTCCAAAATAACCAACAAAACCCTCCAAACCTCAATACCCTCAATGAGTTTCATCAAAACTTCAATAAACACAACAAACTTAAACTAAACTTCACTAATTCTTCTCCAACAACAACTAAAAGAGCTAGTTCTTCAACTTCAAGCCAAATTGGAAAGTGGATGAAATGGAAAGTTAAGAGCATCCATACCTTGAAGATGAATAGATGATGAAGATGGGAGGAAAATGGAAAAGAAATGGTAGAGAACAAGGTCAAAGTTGCTTGCTTTCCTCTCTTTCTTCTTCCTCAAGCAATGAACTCTCCTCTCTTCTCTTCCTAAGGTGATTTTCGGCTGCAACAACACAATATGAGCTGAATTGTGTGCTCCCTTTGCTTTAAATGACCTATTATGTCCATTTACCAAAAGACCATTAAGTTCTTATCCCTTTAAAGGTAAGTTGGGAGGGTACAAGGGTCAATGGAACCCCCTTTTTCATCCTCCAAGCCCCAAATGCCAAGTGCCATGTGGGGTCACTTTCACTTAAATAAATTTCCACCCGTCCAAGATTATATCGGAAAAAGCCGATAAAAAGTTCAAGTTTGACCGAAAGTTGACCTAACCAAAATTACAGTCAAACTGAAGGAAACGGCCTAACTAAGCTTGCCGTGGTGACGGCTAAGCTTTTTGGGCCCCGGAAAGGTCCTGAATGACTTCCTGAGTCATCGGTTGGCTTTTCCGGTCGAAAGTCAAACTTGGCTAGAAATCACTGGTTCGACCGGGATCGATCGGGGGCGGTTCTTACAATCTACCCCCTTAAAAGAATTTCGTCCTCGAAATTTAAAAAAAAAACGAAAGTACCTCAGAGGTCGAACATGTTGGGATACTTCGCGCGAACCTCATCCTCGCGCTCCCACGTTGACTCAGCTCCTTGATGCCCCCACTGCACTAGTACGAGTGGCATAGTCTTGTTCCGTAGAACCTTCTCTTTCGTACCCACTATCCTGACTGGTTGCTCCTCGTTTGAGACATCATCAGCTACCTCGATGTCTGACCACTCAATAACGTGGGAGGGGTCTGTAGTGTACTTCCGCAACTGTGATACGTGGAACACGTTATGCACATTCCCAAGCTGCGGTGGCAGTGCAAGGCGATAAGCCACAGTCCCAACTCTATCCAGAATCTCAAAAGGTCCAATAAACTGGGGGCCAGCTTGCCTCCGCCGCGGTTGAACCGCAATAAACCCTTCTTCGGGCTCACCTTCAGAAACACGTGATCACCTACTGCAAACTCAAGAGGTTGACGTCGTCTATCTGCATAACTCTTCTGTCGGCTCTATGCGATCTTTAACCGCTCTCGAATCAACGCTACCTTCTTGGTCGTCTCCTGAACAATGTCGGGACCAAGTAAGCTCCGCTCTCCTACTTCTGCCTAACACATGGGTGACCTGCACAGTCTGCCATAAAGAGCCTCAAATGGAGTCATCCCAATGCTGGACTGATAATTGTTGTTGTAGGCAAACTCTGCTAAAGGCAAATGATCTTCCCATGATCCTCGAAAGTCCAACACACAAGCTCGTAGCATATCCTCCAAAATCTGAATTGTGCGCTCAGACTGTCCATCTGTCGGTGGGTGATAAGTTGTGCTAAGCAAAATCTCAATCACCAATGCCTCCTGTAGACTCTCCCAAAATCTGGATGTGAAGCGAGGGTCCCGACCAGACACAACTGACACCGGTACTCCATGAAGACGAATAATCTCTCGAACGTATAACCGGCTCAACTGATCAACTGTGTCTGTCATCCGCATCGCTAGAAAGTGTGCCGACTTTGTCAGTCGGTCAACCACAACCCAAATGGCATCGTGCCCTCTTGGCGACCTCGGTAAACCGCTGACGAAGTCCATAGTGACGTGTTCCCACTTCCACTCCGCGATAGGTAAGGGCTGTAATAACCCGGCGGGACGCTGATGCTCGGCCTTCACCTGCTGACAGGTGAGGCACCTCGACACAAAATCTGCAACCGCTCTACGCATCCCGCTCCACCAGAACTGTCGTCGGATGTCCCGATACATCTTGGTGCCACCAGGATGCACAGCAAGGCGGGAATGATGACACTCTCTCAACACCACATCTCTGCAACTTTGCGGTACAAACAACCGTCCTCGATAGCGCAAACCCTGATCGGCGCTCTGCTCCCAACCCTCAATCTCATCACCTCTGGTCAACTACTCTCGTATCCTTTCCGTTTCGGCATCCTCGGCCTGTGCTTCCAGTACTCGGGCAACTAAGGTGGGCTGAGCCACCAATGCACACAAAGTCAAACCCTCTGTGACCTCCTCTAGTTCCAACTCGAATGAGCTCAGCTCCTCCATCATATCCCACTCCCGGACCAATATACTAGCAACACAGTGGGTGGACTTCCTACTCAAGGCATCGGCGATGACGTTCGCCTTTCCCGGATGATAGAGTAGCTCGAAGTCATACTCTTCTAACAGCTCCATCCATCGTCTCTGTCGCATGTTCAGATCGCGCTGAGAGAAAATGTATTTGAGGCTCTTGTGATCCGAGAACACTCAGAATCGCTCACCATACGGATAATGCCTCCAACTCTTCAGAGCAAAGACCACTGCTTCCAGCTCTAGATCATGGGTCGGGTAGTTGCGCTCATGTATCTTCAACTGTCTCGAGCCATAGGCAACTACCTTCCCGGACTGCATCAGTACACATCCCAGTCCCTCTCCTGAAGCGTCACAATAGACGTCATAACCTACTCCCCGCTCCGGTAAGATCAACACAGGAGCGGTAGTCAAGCGAGCCTTCAGCTCAGTAAAGGAGTGCTCGCACTCATCCGTCCATAGAAAATCTGCTCCCTTGCGAGTCAGTGCCGCCATAGGTGCAACCAAACGCAAGAAGCCCTAGACGAATCGTCGATAATACCCTGCCAAACCCAGGAAGCTACGAATCTCAAAAACGTTCTTGGGTCTTGCCCACTTCGAAACTGCATCGACCTTCACCGGGTCGACCAAGATACCCTCTCGGGGCACCACGTGCCCGAGGAACTTCACCTTTGTGAGCCAGAACTCGCACTTCTCCAGGTTTCCGTACAACCGATGAGTGTGTAACAACGTCAAGACAGTCCTTAAGTGCTCCTCATGCGCCTCTTCACTAGGTGAGTAAATCAAGATGTCGTCAACAAAGACTACGACAAACTGGTCCAGGTACGGTCTGAAGATGTCGTTCATCAAATCCATAAAGGCTGCTGGCGCGTTCGTCAAACCGAACGACATTACTAGGAACTCAAAGTGTCCGTACAGGGTTCGGAACGCGGTCTTCTCCACGTCCTCCTCTCGAACCCTCAGCTGGTAGTAACCTGATCGAAGGTCAATCTTCGAGAAGTACTTTGCTCCTCTCAGCTGGTCGAACAGATCATCGATCCTTGGCATCGGATAGCGGTTCTTCACCGTCACCCAGTTCAACTTTCGGTAATCGATGCACATCCTCAAAGCTACACCCTTCTTCTTCACAAAAAGCGCGGGTGCTCCCTAAGGGGACACGCTCAGACGGATAAAACCCTTCTTCTAGAGCTCCTCGAGTTGTCGCTTTAGCTCGACCAACTCGGCTGGTGTAAAACGATACGGGGCCATGAAGATCGGCGCCGTACCCGGGATCAGGTTGATCCTAAACTCCACATCGCGTGCTGGCGGTAACCTAGACAGCTCCTCCGAAAAACCTCCGGAAAATCACGAACAACTCTCGGTAGCTCGATGCTATCCCGCACGATCTCTGTCTCATCTCCCGTAGCTAAGGCGGACAGAAGGACTCCGCTTCTGCTACCCAGAACACAAGTAATGACTCGATCGCCCGACCTCACTGTCACCTGACGGCGGTAGCAATCAATCGTTGCCCTGTATCTCGCAAGCCAGTCCATTCCCAAAATTACGTCAAAGGCAGTCATATCCAAGACGAGTAAGTCACCAACGAAGGGGCAGTCTGCCACCCTAATCGCGCAATTCCGACAAACGGTCCTCAACATCACCTACCCCGTAACCGGGGTATCCAAACAAAGGGGTCGACTCAACGTCTCCACCCGCAAACCCAAAGAAACAGCAAGAGTAGAAGAGATGAAGGAGTGGGAAGCCCCCGTATCAAAAGAAAAGAAGCCCAAGAGTTAAACAGTAAACACGTACCCTGAGTAGCCTCATGGTCGGCGTACGGTCTCTCAGCTCTAGAAGCAGTGACTGCATAAACTCGGCCCTGCTGTACCGGAGGTCCTCCTCTCGGTGGGGGTGGAAGTGCCAGCTGTTGTGCAGCCCTCGGCTGGTGTCTCTGAGCCGGTGCTCCCGCCGCCTGACGCGGACCTCTCGAGGGTTGTGCCTGACGTGGTCGGCCAGGAGGTGCCTGAGTTTGCAGAGGCCTCGGTGCAGGCGCACCTCCAACTCGATCGGGACAAGTGAAGGAGATGTGCCCCGGTCGGCCGCACTGGTAACAAATCCGCTCATCAGCCCGCTGTCTGTCTCCGAACCTCTAGGGACGATCACTCTGCCGCTCTGTAAGTCCACTGCTCCTCGGGCAGTCTCGGGCTAGGTGTCCCTGCTGCCTGCACAGAGGACACCGCTGCGTCACCGGGGCAGGTCCAACGGATGCTACCGCTCTTACCCGGCGCACGCCACCTGACTGAAACTGGGGCTGAAAGACTTCAGAGACTCTCTGCCTCCGCTGGTCGCGGCTCTCGGACGGTCGTAGGAAGCCACTCGGCCTCGGCCTGATATCCTGCACCCTGGCGGTCTCTCGAAAATGCCTCTCTACTGTTAAGGCCTGATCCACCAGTTTAGAGTACACCTCAGTCCTAAGAGCAATAATCTGGTCTGCAACCGACGGAATGAGCCCGCGGTTGAATTGCCTGCAGCGACTCTCCTCAGTCTGCACCATCTCAGGTGCGAAGCGAGACAAGGATAAGAACCTCGCCGCATACTCAGAGACGGTCATCCGTCTCTGCCGCAGCTCCAGGAACTGCTGGTGTCTATCATCTCGAACAGATCGAGGGAAGTACTGCTCTAGGAACAGTCGACTGAAAAGTTGAAAATCCTCACCAACTCTGGTCTGCACAGACTGCCACCAGTAATACACCTCACCCTCGAGCTGGAAAGTGGAGAAAGAGACTCTTAGACGCACCTCAGAAACTCCGGAAGTATAAAGGTTGCGAGTGATCCGCTCCAACCATATAGCTGCTGCCTCGGAGTCAGCACCCCCGAAAAAGGTCGGTGTACCCAACCTACGAAAATCCCTAAGAGCCTGGGCCGTGTAACTATCCATCTGGCCTGGTCTCTCGGTAGTGACTGCGTCGGCAGTAGGCACGGACTCGGATGTCGGTGCTGCGGTATCCTACTGGGCGCCGAGCGCTGCTAGTACTGCGCGAACCACCTCAACTATAGGGGTCGCCTTAGTCGGCTCTGCAACTGGAGTAGCTCTAGGTGGTGACCCTGACGGTCCACCCTCAGAGCTCTGGTGCTATGTGGAAGCAGCACCCTGGGCACCTGCTGCCCCTGCCAGCCCAACGGCTGGTGTCTGGCTCTGCCCCACAACTGGGCGGCTCCTGGTACCTCTCGGGACGTAAACACGAGACATCTCGTATGATCTCTGCATTCCTAACGTACAAGTTCATAACTCAGTTTAACACAATCGATTCGACCTAAGCAAAAGGTACGTCCTCAAGCGTCTCAAAGGGATCCTACTTTGATCGAAGGTACGTAGTATAATCATATATAATACTTATATAGACGAAGAAGTCCGCACCTTGTGCGTCTCACACATCGAACAAATAATTCAACCAACTCCCACCGGAGGCACAGTTTCACACAATCACACAACAACATACCAGACCGGTAGACGTTTCGGTCGGGTATCTTCCCATTACGTGGGGTTCAAAACACAATGCAACAGGTTCCAAAAGGTAAAATCTTAATTTCTTTCCTTTAAGTCTCACCTTTTTTCATAAGCTCAACCCCTTACTTTCCTCTTATAACCTTCATGTCGATCTCGCGTCGTTACAACCCGATTCAGGCGTCCCCGAATCTCGTTGTAACCACTTGACATCCCCCTATCACGTTCGACTTCAGTGGCGCCCCTGAGTCAGCCCGTGATAGTACAAACATTTCGGTTTTACAGAAATTTCGGCATGACCCGTTCGTATTTTCCACTAACCATCCGCTTAAGCGAGACATTTTCCAATCAATTTCACAAGGTATTCACCACAGGAGGTTCTCATAATCAACAAAGCACACAACCCGTCAATACTGCCGGTACCACACGGGTTTCCACTCCTTACTCATTTAACGACCACTCAGGTCAATCCTTCATTCTTAATCTTTAAAAGACGGTTAACAATTAAACCATTCAACAAAGCAATAATGCAAGAATTCAATAAGTCAACGCTTCGATAATTCAACACTTCAATAAGTTAACACTCCAATAAGTCAACACCTCAACTTTATCAATCAGAAACGGCCAACCAAAGTGTCAACACACTCAATACGAGGTTTACTCAACAACAAATTTTAGCAGTTTGATCATTGCTCGTTACTCCAATTCCCAATCTCAACCGTTTGGCATCACCGATTACTGTAACATACAGCCAATAGGGCAAGGGCACCGGTCAAGCAATGCAACCACCGTAGTGTAAAAGATTCAAACTTAAACAAACATTAAACAAACAAGACTTAAGCCGTTCCGACTCTACGCATCGATATTCCCAACTTGCGTCACTGAGTCCACACTTAGACCACCTAACTATACCCACCTATTGACGTTCGGTTCAAGGTTTTGAAAACAAGTTCAAAATTGAAACCAGGCTCTGATACCAAATTGTCACGGCCCAAATCCGGTTTTGGCCGGACTCGAGACGTGACTTGAGTTGACAACGGAAAATAGTACACAATCATAAAATCCCATCAAAGCTCAAATAAGTTCCAATCGATTTCTCAAATAAAATGATCCAAATCTCAAATAATGAGTCAAAGCTCAACATGGAGTATGAAATAAATGAGGTTCAACAACATAGACCACCACGTCTCTAAAACAACCCTAAAAATATCCAGAAGCTCCCAAGCCTCGACTCCGCTAGACATCAAGTACGCTTGTACAAACAATAAATGAACAAATAGGGGTGAGCTTACGCTCAGTAGGGAAAATCATAAACAGTTTAACCTCCAATTTAATAATACAACTTCTTTACGTTTGACAACACATAATGTAATTAATACTTTTCAACCAAATATTGTGGTAAAAATAGATAAAAGTAATAACAATATCATATTCATAAGGATAACGGTAACTTTCAGGGGGATAAATGAAAAGTACTGTAAATAGTGGAAACCTACTAGAATGGGAACAAGTAAATATCACATCAATCACTAGCTTTCTCAAGCCTCCGATCCACGAATAGGTTCTTGTTTCACATTGGATCCCATACTCCGATCCACAAGAGTATTCGTGTCATGCCAGATTTTCCCTCGGTCCAGAGGAGGCACATACATCGGGTTACCGGTAACAATCCCTGAGGGGCGCTTATCGTCGGGATTCTCGGAAATGCCCCTAAAGGACCATATGTCATAGGGAACCAAGGTAATGCTCCCGCAGGACGCATACACTCGGGTGAATCAACATGTAACCAATCCCCGCAGGGTAAACCATCCAATTGCCCTGCAGGGTCCACCACCAATGTCCCGCAGGATCAACCAACCAATGCCCCGCAGGGTCCAATAATCAATTCCCCGCAGGGTCCAACAATCAATGCCCCGCAGGGTCCACCAATCACTATCCCGCAGGATGAAATGGAAAGTTAAGAGCATCAATACCTTGAAGATGAATAAATGATGAAGATGGGAGGAAAATGGAGAAGAAATGGTAGAGAACAAGGTCAAAGTTGCTTGCTTTCCTCTCTTTCTTCTTCCTCAAGCAATGAACTCTCCTCTCTTCTCTTCCTAAGGTGATTTTCGGCTGCAACAACACAATATGAGCTGAATTGTGTGCTCCCTTTGCTTTGAATGACTTATTATGTCCATTTACCAAAAGGCCCTTAAGGTCTTATCCCTTTAAAGGTAAGTTGGGAGGGTATAAGGGTCAATGGAACCCCCTTTTTCATCCTCCAAGCCCCAAATGACAAGTGTCATGTGGGGCCACTTTCACTTAAATAAATTTCCACCCGTCCAAGATTATATTGAAAAAAGCCGATCAAAAGTTCAAGTTTGACCGAAAGTTGACCTAACCAAAATTACAGTCAAACTGAAGGAAACGGCCTAACTAAGCTTGTCGTGGTGACGGCTAAGCTTTTTGGGCCCCGGAAAGGTCACGAATGACTTCCTGAGTCATCGGTTGGCTTTTCCGGCCGAAAGTCAAACTTGGCTAGAAATCACCGGTTCGATCGGGATCGATCGGGGGCGGTTCTTACACAATTGTTCATGCAATTAACATTTAACAAAACGATAATGAAAGTGCCAATGTATTAATAAATGATAATGTCTTACAAGAAAAGATTGGCATAGGGTATAAAAACTAACATAGTCTAGCACGTCCTTTTGCTGCAATTCTTTGTATTTAGTGTAGTATTTGTCGAATTTGGCGTCTAGCATCACAACTCTGTCTACCTTCTCACACCGTACTTTTTCCATTCCGGTAATGATTTGTAATTGGTGTTGTATACCCTTCCTCTTCTTTTTCGTGGACTTCTGGCCTAACGAGCGCTCTTCTACATGCGGAGGGGCACTTTTGGTACTACCTCCCTCGGCCAAATTAAAGGATACCCTACTCGGTTAGGACTCACCACCGAGTTGTAACATGTTCATCATCGGTGGGAGGACAAGTGGGTGGGGTTGAGTTCCAATGTTGACGTACCTCCGCACCCGAGGCGCATGTCTGTTCCAATGGCTCTTTATGGCTTTCCAGCCAAACTCTTTTGGGCTAAAGCGAACCTCTTCACAGATCTGTTTGGAAATTGTGCCCCAGAAGGAACTACCATCTTGGGAGTTTTCCTTAATTCGGTCCTTGGTTGTGCGTAGCCAGATATGTATCAGGCGCGTACACAACTCAAGGAGCCATTTGGTTCTTCTATCTGTTGTTACCTTCCTTCGTTGTACGGGGTCGGTAGAGGACAACTGAGAAGACAATTGGGTACCGATATTATTGCCGACAATCAGGATAGCCGTAATAGTTGATGGCGGAGTTGTAAGGTGTGAGATTGAAATGAGGTGTTTGAAATATACTGGGGTTAAAAGATGGTGGTTGGAATTTACTTGAGTTGAAATGCATTAACAATATTTATAATAAAAAATAATAATAATAAATGAAATGAAAGACAAGAGGTTGAAAGTACCTTGGTTCTAATGTTGTTACATGTATGAGATGAAAGTGTTAGAGTTCCAACGGCGGGTGGGGTCGAAAGGTGTGTTCTACATATCTTGAAAGTCGCATACTTGAGATGTGTTGACCTTGATCAATCAGATTACTTGTTCCTGCGTGTAGTCTTGTTTCTCCGATGAAGATGACGATTGAGTCGAGTCGCCGAACATTGTTAATCGGATTTTTTGAGTGAGAAAATGGATAGTTTGATATTGAAAGTTGAGAGAAATGTTGGTGGTTTGATGAATGGAAAGAGGGTATTTATAGGTTGGTAAAATTTATCTTTTATTATATCGGATTTGTTTTAATTAAAAAAATAGTCGTTATCGCACCGTTGGAGGTCCGATTTTTTTCCCTTCCTCACCACATGTCGGTAGGTAATTGGCATGCGAACAACTCGCGAACCGCACACCAACAACTCACATATGTGAGTCGTGGTTCGACCCACGACTCAGCGACCCACACTTTAGTGGGTCGGAGCCTCGTCACACGCACGCCACAACGTATGCATCGCGACTCACGACCCACTAAAGCGCAAGTCGTAGTTCGTGGATCGGGATGGAGTTCTCACGTTATACGTGCTTTAATTTTATTTTTTGAAAAGAAACAAGTCGTAATTAGATCAACTAATCTATTATTAGGTATTAAGTTCTCAAAATAATTGGTCCCACACAAGCTAGGAGATATGAGTCCCTCCTCACTAAGGCACCTATACATATACCCTATTTCCTCTCGACAATACGGAAACCATCCCTTCACTCTCCTTCATCTTCTTGTTCAGTTAAAAATGGCGACGAGGAAGGACTTGTGTGCTCGCTGTAGTCTTTTTTGTCCTGGTGATTCTGGAGGGAGGAGTAGAGGCGGTGACTTGCAACCCCTTGCAGTTGAGCCCGTGCACAGCGGCGGTGACTGCATCACCATCGTGAAAGTCTAAGATGCGATCTAGCATGCTTTCAACAACCAAATAAAGCAAAACTAAATCGACAAGTGCGGAAACGTGTAGATCGACTAACCTCCCGCCATAGCCATGAAGGTAGAGATACCTTGGGGTGTTGGTGCTTCTAAGCCCTTGCACAACTCTCTTTATGATGGTGTAGCTCATCCAAAAACGAAATGCTCACTATGAACTTATGGAGAGTGTAGAGTATTAAGTTGTGTGGGCTTAGGGACCAAACCCATCCTTATATAGTGCACTAGCTCTATCCATCATAGAGCTCAAAATGATGGCATGGGATATGCAAATCTTGATGGAAATATAGGACCATCAATGCATGGCAATAGCTTCTAAAAGCTAACTTTATGGAGAAGTGTGAAGGCCTACTTTCATCATGATGACGTCTCATACATGAATGACCTCCACTAAGACATATTATTTTAATATTATAACATTCTCCCACTTTTGCCATCTTTTGCCAAAGCATGAAAACATAATACACGAATAGTGGCAATAATCCCTCTTAGTAACGAGAGTTATCTTCCAACTATCACAATGCATCATCTCTTCTTTAACGCTTCCCATAAACTTAATGAATAAACCTTATGTTCATTCTGGTCCAACCAAAAGTGGTATTTCTCAACCAAATGTGTACACAAAAAACAAAAATGAGAAATATCCAAAAACAGAGTTTCGATCGTTCTTACAACGAAAAATCACATAACGGAACCAAGTCCCATACTGTCCACATGATCCTTAAACTTAAATGGTGGCATGCCTTTTTGTCAACGGATCAGCAATCATCAATTCAGTATTCACGTGTTCGATCACCACTGATTGATCCTTAACACGATCTCTTAAGGCTAAATACTTAATGTTGATATGCTTACTTCGACTACCACTCTTGTGGTTTTTAGCCATAAAAACCGCAGCTGAATTGTCACAGTATATCCTTATGGGCTTAGATATAGGATCCATAATACTAAGCTCCGAAATGAAACTCTTCATCCATACACCATGCGATGTAGCTTCAAAACAAGATACAAACTCAGCCTCCATAATGGAAGTATCAATTAGGCTTCGAATCATAATAGCCAATCACTTCCAAGTCATGAGTTCGCCTATACATAAGCATGTAATGCCTATTTCCATGAAAGTACCTCATAAACTTCTTTGTAGCTTTACAGTGGTACTCACCTGGATTACTCTGATATCGACCCAACATTCCAACTACAAATGTTATGTCAGGTCTGGTACAAACCTGAGCATACATCAAGCTTCCAACAAACGAAGCGTAGGGAATTTGGTCCATTCGTTCCTTTTCGAATTCATTCTTTGGGCATTGGCTCAATGTGAACTTATCCCCTTTCACAATGGGAGCTACACTTGGTGAACAATTTTCCATCCGGAACCTTTCTAAGACTTTATTGATATAGGACTCTTGAGACAAACCGAGAACACCCTTATGTCTGTCTCTTATGATCTTAATGCCAATAACATAAGAGGCTTCACCCATATCCTTCATATCAAAGTTCTTAGAAAGAAATTGTTTCACCTCCCAAAGTAGTCCCTTATCATTGGTTGCAAGTAGTATATCATCCACATACAAAATGAGAAAACAAGTTTTACTCCCACTGACCTTCTAGTATATATATTGATCCATGATATTCTCTTCGAATCCGAATGAAGAGATAATATCATGAAAATTTAAGTACCACTAACGGGAGGCTTGTTTTAACCCATATATGGATTTCTTAAGTTTGCACACCAAATGATCACCAGCACTAGAGGTAAAACCTTCAGGTTGAGTCATGTATACCTCTTCTTCTATATCACCATTGAGAAATGCTGTTTTCACATCCATCTGATGAAGTTCCAAGTCAAAATGCGCAACCAATGCTAAAATAATACGAAGAGAATCTTTCTTAGATACAGGTGAAAATGTTTCACTGTAATCGATTCCTTCCCTTTGAGTGAATCCTTTAGCCACGAGTCTAGCCTTATGTCTCTCGATGTTGCCTAATGAGTCTTTCTTTATTTTAAAGACCCATTTGCACCCAATGGGTTTTGCACCAAATGGCAACTCGACAAGATCCCAAACTCTATTAGAACTCATGGAATTCATCTCATCCTTCATAGCATTGTACCATAAATTTGACTTTTCACAACTCATCGCTTGTGAAAACGTTTCAGGATCATCTACGGCTCCAATATTGTAGTCATGTTCTTGTAAATACACTACATAATCACTAGGAATTGCCGACTTCTGTATTCTAGTAGATCTCTTTAATGGTTGATCAACAATCTCACGAGGATCATGTTGTACAACCGGTTCCTCAATGTTTTCAGGTAAATCCTGAACAACTTGATCTACTGGATCGTCAACAATTTGTGGAATTCCATGATTATCATCAGCTGCTATTGGATCTTGATTAGCTTGCTGTTCAGAACACACTTTAGGTGCATCATTTAAGATAATCACTTGATTAGTTGAAACAGGAGGTTGATTAACTAAATGATCTTTCTCAGGAAAACTGTATTGAGATCGATCCCTCCCACTCATCAAGTCATTCTCAAGAAATTTAGCATTCCTTGATTCCACAAATCTAGTGTGATAGGATGGACAATAAAACCTGTATCCCTTGGACCGTGCAGCATATCCAACGAAATACCAACTAATGGTCCGGGGATCAAGCTTCTTCTCTAACGGATTATAGACTCTTATTTCAGACGGGCATCCCCAAATGCGTACATGACCCAAACTCGGTTTCCAACCTTTAAACAACTCAAATGGCGTTTTCAAAACAGCCTTGGTTGGAACTTTGTTCAATATGTACGCAGCCGTCTTAAGAGCTTCTATCCACAAGGACTTGGGAAGACCGGAGCTACACAACATGCTCTGGACCATGTCCATTAAGGTCCGGTTCCTTCTTTCTGCTACACCATTTTGGTCAGGCGAACCGGGCATAGTATACTGAGCAACTATCCCATGTTCTTGAAGGAACCTTTCAAACGGACCAATCGCTTGTCCATCCTCAGTGTATCTACCATAATATTCACCACCACGATCCGACCTTACGATCTTAATTTGCTTACCACATTGTTTCTCTACTTCGGCCTTGAATGCCTTAAATGCATCTAATGCATCATTCTTATTATGAAGTATGTAGAGATACATATATCGTGAGTAATCATCTATAAAGGTGATGAAATGTTTCTGACCATACGAATCCATATCTGGACTACATATATCCGTATGTATGATCTGCAATATGTCTGAACTTCTCTTGGCACCTTTCTTTGATTTGTTTGTCTGCTTTCCCTTAATGCAGTCAACACAGATTTCAAAATCAGTAAAATCTAAAGTACTAAGTACTCCATCTTTTACCAATCTCTTAATCCTATCAATGGAGATATGTCCCAATCTTCGGTGCCACAACATAGAAGAGTCCTCATTCATGACACAACGCTTTATACCAGCATGTGTTGCATTATAGCAGTCATTGTTTTCTAAATCAATACGAAAAAGACCATTAGACATTGTACCATTCCCAACAAGTTCATCTTTATAAAATAACTGAAGGGGTTTATCTGAAATATAAAAGGAATATCCAAAAGGTACAAGTCTTGATACTGAAATAAGTTTCTTAAAAACTTAGGAACAAAAAAAGGTCTTTTCCAAGTTCAAAACATGACCACTACTCAAAACCAAAATGCAATCCCCAATAGCCTCCACATGTGAGCTTATCTTGTTTCCCGAATTGATAAGTTGCTCACTTCCTAATGGCTTCCTCGGGTTTTGCAAGTCCTGCAACACATTCGTAACATGGATTGTACAACCAGAATCAATCCACCATGTGTCATGACATATTTCAGCCATATTAGATTCAAAGCACACTAATGAAATAGGAAAGCCAATGAAAGTACCTTTCTTCTCAAGCCATTTGACAAACTTAGGACAATCCCTCTTAATATGTCCACTCTTTTTACAGAAGTGACATGAGGGTTCCCACAGTATGTTCGTCCGGGGTGGTACTCTACCTTTCCCCTTTCCCTTGGCTTGATTTTTCCTTTTGTGCATAACCAAATTCACATTTTGTGAACTCTCTGCCTGATCCGCCAGCAGTCTCCCCTCCTCTTGAACAGACATGGTCAATAACTCATTCATAGACCATTTATCCTTATGTGTGTTATAGGATATCTTAAAGGGTGCATATGCTTGCGGTAGAGAATTCAAAACGTGATGCACAAGAAAATCATCTGGCATTTCCACTTTAAGTGACTTTAGTTGAGCCGCAATGTCTCGCATTCTCATGATGTAATCACGTACACCGCGAGTGCTGGTAAACTTCATGGATGAAAGTTTCTTAATGAGGGTACCAGCAAGGGCCTTATCCGAAGTCTCAAATTGTTCATCAATGGACTTCAACAATTCTCGGACATTTTGATGATGCTCGATTGAATCACGAATACCAGTAGAGATCTTCGACTTTATGAACATTACACAAAGGCGATTAGATCGCTCCCATCGTTCATAAAGTGAAATCTCAGCTGAAGTACTGGTACTCTGAACTGAAGGTGGTTCATCCATCCTAATGGCATAATCTATGTCCTTGAATCCCAAATGGAAAAGGACCATTTCCCTCCAAACTTTATAGTTTTCACCCGTTAATTCAGGAACATTATTATCAGAGACAGTAATAGGTTGAGACGCTGCATAACAATCATACTTGTTTATCAAAATATAGACTACACCAACTAAATATATGTTTCGCCAATGCCAAACATATCAAACATAAATCAATGACATAAAATTGCTTGTGGGCTAAATTTTAATTCAAATAGATTTATGTTGTCCTTTATCAATAAAACTATCAAATCATCCCGTAGTTCCTAATACTTGTGGGCGACTTAGGAAAAGCAATTTGACATTTTATCCTAATTGATCAAACAATCAATTACAATCGAAATGTCCTTAACTAAATGTGGATTTTAACTATATGTATCACTTCATGAACTTAAGGTTGTTGTGGCTAAGCCTCAATTCATTGAAGCTCTACTAATCCACTAGACATTTCTAATTTGTGCACCCCAAAAATGAGGTTGCTGTGGCTAAGCCTCAGTAAATATGTTTTACTAAATGTGATCCAAAAATCCTTATAATTTCTCTTAACTAGGGTTGTTGTGGCTAAGCCCTAATTAATTAAATTTCATGGATCACTAACATATTGTGCACAAATAATTAATCTTAATAAATGTCTTATTTACTAAACGTGATCCAAAATCCTCATATTTTACTTAACTAGGGCTGCTGTGGCTAAACCCTAATTAATAAAATTTATATGGATCACTAAGACATTTAAGATACATCATGTGTAAATATTACACCATTAACATGCATCAAAATAATTTGCATGAACAAATATTTAATCTACCAACATAGATTAAATTCCAACAACTAAAGGTTCATAATTATGCAAACAGAACAGACATGCATGTGAACAAATTAAAGCACAAGGTTAACAAAAAGGCATTTAGCTCAGTGGTTGTAGCATGCAACTTGTGAGTAAATAACCCAGGTTCAAATCCCACAACCAACAAATTTTAAATCCCCTTTGTTTCTTTAAACAGATGACCAAAACGACGTAGTTTCGATCATCTTGAACCTCTAGCAACTCTTATTTGCTGAAACTATTTTAAGCTACGGGTTTTCACCATTTTAGCCATAACTTTTGCTATACAACTCCGTTTTAGTTGGTTCAAAAGCCAAAATTTCCAGAATTTTATGCTTAACAAGTTTATAGCATCAAAATAAATTAACATGCAACCAATAAAAACGGGGCAGCACATGCAAATTCGGCCAAAGCTTAAAACACACCATAAAAAGGCTAGGCAAAGGTTTAACGATGCTCTGATACCAAATGAAAGTCTAAGATGCGATCTAGCATGCTTTCAACAACCAAATAAAGCAAAACTAAATCGGCAAGTGCGGAAACGTGTAGATCGACTAACCTCCCGCCATAGCCATGAAGGTGGAGATACCTTGGGGTGTTGGTGCTTCTAAGCCCTTGCACAACTCTCTTTATGATGGTGTAGCTCATCCAAAAACGAAATGCTCACTATGAACTTATGGAGAGTGTAGAGTATTAAGTTGTGTGGGCTTAGGGACCAAACCCATCCTTATATAGTGCACTAGCTCTATCCATCATAGAGCTCAAAATGATGGCATGGGATATGCAAATCTTGATGGAAATATAGGACCACCAATACATAGCAATAGCTTCTAAAAGCTAACTTTATGGAGAAGTGTGAAGGCCTACTTTCATCATGATGACGTCTCATACATGAATGACCTCCACTAAGACATATTATTTTAATATTCTAACACATCGCCGTCCAACGCCTGTTGCGCCAAGGTGAGAGAGCAGAAACCATGCCTGTGCGGATATCTGAAGAACCATAACCTGAGGCAGTACGTGAACTCTCCTAATGCTAGGAGGATCGCTACCAAATGTGGTGTTCCTTTCCCCAACTGCTAATAAATCTCATCTCAACACATGTCATATCATATATATAATCTTTTTCCCAATTTTATTTTGCATGTGAAATAATGTGTTATATAAATACGGGAACTCGCTTTTCTTTTCCTTGTAACGACTACTGTGATCAATAAAAAATTAGTAATCATCCTAATAAGTGTTTGGTCTCATTATTTCGTATCGATAACAACATAATCACGAAATATAAATATTTTTGTGATTGTAGTTACATGGGGAGTTCAATGGTAATTCAGATTAAATTTCTCATCTTATCAAATGATATGAGTTGTATGAATTTGAGTAGGAATGTTCTTTTCAGCATCATAAACTTGTGTAATATAGAGTTGCAAACAAATTATTTCAATTCAATTTACAAAAAAAAAATGATTTCAAATAATCATAACTATTTTTTTAGAGGAATAATGTTGATAATTTATGTATCAAACATCGAAGATATACATAAGATCTGATAAAAATGCACAAACAAAACGATAAATATTACGGACTCCAGACGAGTTAGACAATAATAATACCGACTCCTGATCGAAAAAACAACACAACACAATGCGTTCCAGAACACGCAACAACGTGCACACCAAAAATGCAATAGTGCATACCAAAGTTGTAGCAAGCATAGTTATTTGGGGATAAACCCAAACCAAACCAAACCAAAACCTAAAAACAAGTAACGAAATAGAATCTTGAATCGTGACCACACCTCCTTGGGAACAAACAACACACGACACCACGACTCTTTGAGACCCGTGACAAGCTCCGAGCCCCGAGCCGGGACAAACCGCTGCACAGGGAGATCTAGATGACGTCCAGATCTGAGACTCTACAAGAGCGAACGAGTTCCAAGCAGGACGATGAAGCTCAACGATGCTGGCGAGGACTCCAACAGGACCCGGTCACCGTAGAAAACGGACAGAGAGAGAGCTTGGTCACCGAAAGCATGAATATGATGGAGCGAGTGAGCTTGGTCACCGGAAGCACGAGCAGGACGGAGAGGGGAAGAGGAAAGAAGGTCGGAGAAAAGGAAGGAGAGGCCACCGTCGACAACAACAACAACTGTGACCGTAACCGTCACCAATAAGGATGAGATAGAAGACGACGGGCTTGGACTTTAGGGTTAGAACTAGGAACTGAGTCCTAGAAAGATGTAGCGCTTTTATTTAATAATCGTAACTAGAGAAAAAATCAAATAAAAACCATAGCTTAACCTAAAAAATGTGTGAACCAATCCAAGCCATTCATTTCACAAATGGATGGCTGAGATTATTAATAGGATGTTGACTTGTTGACTTCTGTTAGAAAAAAAATAGCACAATTCGGTGGCATTTTTGTAATATTCCTTAGTTTTGTGAGGGTTAAATCGTAATATCATTTTGTTCTTCTCAACTACGCGACTGTTCCGATCTATCAGACACAACTCTCACGCACGCACTCGCTCTCGCTCTCAGTTCCTTCTTCTTGCTCGGTCGTCATTTTTCTGCGGTTTTCTTCGTGTTTTTCGTCAATCTCAAGCAAAATCCAAAGTTCCGGTTGAGTTCTACGCATCATATTGAGGTTTGGTGTCCGATTCTCATTGTGTTGATCATTTTCTGTTGTGATAAGCTTCACTGATTTAGGGATTTATTTTTGAAATGAAGTCGATTTTGACCTAGTTTTTGAGTTCGATAGTTGATTTAATTACTTCAAAGCGTTTTTGTATGCGATTTCCGGAGGGAGGAACATATATTCAGGGTTTGGAAAGCTTTGTGCTCTGTTTTTAGTTATTTTTCAACTTAACTGCATGTGTATTGATGTTTGATCTAGGTTTTGTGTTTGATAGTGCATTTTGTTTGTCTAAAACTTGTAAATCGCTTGTATTCTGCGTTTGATTGTCTCATTTAATTTTGCATGCGTGTTGAATTTGATTTTTTGATGATATGTTTGTGAGCATGTACTGATTTCGAAGTTTGATCTCAGATAATGTGTTTTCTGGTTGTACACGATTGGTAAGCATGACAATGTGTTTTCTGTTTGAGTAAAAGAATGTTTTCATGACTGAAGTGAAGTTTGGTATGCATTTGAAGTTTGATTGGGGAGGGTTGAACGTGTGAGAGGTGGTGTATCTGTTTTTTATCAACATTCACATTCACATTTATCAACTCTGTGAGATAGATTTATCACTTATATTTTTAGTATTGAATAAGTATCAACTCTGTGAGTTATCAACATTTGTTTTCATTTTTATCAACATTGCATTGTTTTTTTATCAGCTATATGATATAGTTTATCAGTCTTAGTATCTGTGTTAATCACAACTGTATTGTACTTTATCAACAATGTGATCTATGTTTATTAGTCTTATTATGTGTGTTTATCACTACTGTCCTGTGCTTTTATCAACACTGTGATCTAGGTTTATCAAACACACTCAGCTTTGATTTGCTCACACTCTTATGTATAAGTGTCTGTGTTTCAGAGAAATGGTGAAGACTAGATCAAATAAGGATTCACTTCTCCTGAAGGACTTGATCCCAGGTAAAAGGTTTAGAATAATTTAAACTTTGTTTTTATTATATGCTTTTAGTATGATTGGTGATTTTTGTGTGTTTTTGAATGTGTTGTGCAGTCAAAGCTAAGAAATGTCATGTTATCAAGATCAAAGTCCCTCCGAATCCTGCCAATGTTGTAGGAGGAGAGAGCTCATCCGCGACTGCTGCTCCTAATCCAACAAAGGATGCAGGACAAAAGTTGTTGATGCCCGCTCCTCGTAATCCAGCAGATGTTATATGAGAGGGATCAGTCATAGCTCCTCCTCCGAACCCAGCAAATGATGTAGAAGAAAAGAGCTCATCTGCAACTGTTGCTCCTGCTCCTAATCCGACAAAGGATGCAGGATAAAGCTCATCTATGGAACCATTCGTAGGTCCTGTGAAGAAGAGACCACAGCCGGAGGCCAATGCTCTTGCAAACCCAATTCCAAAGAGGACCAAGAAGGATCAGGTTCGTATCATAGGTGATGGTCTTCAAAGGTTGAAGGTCAGGACATCACCTAAGTCCTTGGTCAATTTCATAGAGGAAATGAGTGATTTACAGAAGAAGGCAGTACAGGACATGAGGTTTGGGAGTATCTTGCTGCTGAAGGTGAAGGACTTACCTCAAGCCCTTGGGTTTTGGCTTGTGAGTAATATCCATACCGGGAGTCTTTGCATCAAGCTATCGCAAGACCGACTTTTACACATCAACAACGAAAATGTTAAGGAAACATTAGGGATCCCCTGTGGCGGACGAGCGATCATCCAAGAGAGGTATAATTTTTGTCGACTTGGTGCACGTTGGCTTCGGCAGTTTAATGCTCAATCAGTTTTTGGAGTGAGCATCTCTTCTCTGATTGAAGTGATGAAGAAACAAAGAGGAGATGAAGAAATGTTCAAGTGGAATTTTGTGGTGTTATTCTCAATTGTGATGGTTGAAGGGACGAGTGGGAGCTATGTGAATAATTCTGTGTTGTACGCAATGGACAAAGTAAATGCCATCGCAGAATATGACTGGTGTGGCTTTGTCATTGATGGTCTGATTGAAAGCAAAAAAAAATGGGATAAGTCAGCCACAGGAGAGAAGTTCTATGCTGGGCCTTTGACATTTCTCATGGTTAGTTCAATTTTTTATCATCCTTGTTGCATTGATAAAAGTACTGAATAATGTTGATAATTTATGCATGTAGTGTTGATAAACAAATTTTTTTTCACTGTCAGCAGTTTCTAATTTTTTTTGTTTGGTGTTATGCAGTTATACTATGTGGATCGGGTTGTGCTCGAGAAGAGAGTTGTGGAGAGGGCCCAACCTTCTCTCATTGGGTGGACATCTGATGACTTGAAAGATAGGGAGTATCTTGAAAAGCAATACGGTTCATTCGAGGAAGGTTACATAGAGGAAGACCCATACGTACCCGAGGAAGTTGAAGATGTCATTGATGATCTGGGACAAGAGGTATATTCAAAGTTTTTTTGTGTTAAAGTCATTAGTTTTTGTGTTTTTCTGTAACATTTTTTGTATTTTTGTAATGTGTAGGAATTCATTGTAAAGCTGGCAGAACAAGCAGTGCATCTCGCTGATAGCTATGTCCTTTTTAAGGACATCATCAAAACAGCCATTTCGAAGTTTTCTGACAATATTACCGTTAGGAGGCTTCACGATGCTGTGAATGAGATGGTGGGGGCCCCATCAGAGCACAACATCGAAGAGTCATCACAAGATCATTGGTGGAGGCATCCCGATGTGATAAAGGCTATTCATGCAACATTTAATGCTGCAACTAAAGTGAATAGCCAGGGTAGCGGTAAGGAGAACGATGGCCAAGATTGTGTAGCAGAGAGAGAGAAGGCAGAAGCTGATTGTGTTAGGCTTGGAAGGGATAATATGGTTGCTGAGGAGCACGAGGATGGGGTTGAACCGGTAGTGGAGTTAGGAAGAGATTGTGACGTTGAGGCAAAAGGTGATGTTGTTGTGGGAGGAAAAGGCGATGATGCTGGTGATCAAGGGAAAGATGATAATGCAGTTGAAGAAGCTGAAGGCAACAATGTTGTCGAACAAGGAAAAGGTGATGATAATATCACATCTGCGGCGGATGCCGAGGAGACCAATGTAGGCGAGCCACAAGGTCGTGGAATGCCTACATTCAGTCTCGGTCTTGAAGATGTTGCTGACATAGGGAGGCAAACATGTGGAGATGTTGATGTAGGGAGGGAAGCATGTGAAGATGTTGTGAGGACAGACAAGGGCAAAGAGAAAGAAGAAATCGAGAAGCAGTAGTAAAAATCCAACCACGAAGAAAATTATAGAGGCAGGGCCATCAACTAGGAAAACAGATTTGAATGCTCCATTGACAAAAGAGGAGCAACTATGGATGGAATGGCTGCTGAACGACGATAGAGAAGACCAGTGGTATTGTCCTAACCATGTCTTTACATTTTTATCAACTCTATCTGCTAGGTTTATCAACAATCTTATATAGGTTTATCACCACTGATGTATATAGCATTAGCAAACATTGTTTTGCATCTGTTAACCATGTTTTACATTTTTATCAACTCTATCTGCTAGGTTTATCAACAATCTTATATAGGTTTATCACCACTGATGTGTATAGCATTAGCAAACATTGTTTTGCATCTGTTAACCATGTTTTACATTTTTATCAACTATATCTGCTAGGTTTATCAACAATGTTATATAAGTTTATCACCACTGATGTGTATAGCATTAGCAAACATTGTTTTTTATCTGTTAACCATGTGTTACATTTTTATCAACTCTATCTGCTAGGTTTATCAACAATGTTATATAGGTTTATCACCACTGATGTGTTGTGTTTTTTTTTTGAAGGGAAATGGTTTTTGAAATCATGGATGGCAGTATAGGTGTGATGAAAAATGATTTACAGTCGATGAAAGTTGGGACAGAAGTAATGGTGGGTGTTATTAATGCATGGGTAGCTTACATGAATTTGATGGAGGAGAAGAGAACACCGGATGAACCTTCAAGGTTTTTCTTCACAACAGTTGCAAGCGTGAGTGTTTTTTATTCATATGAATTTTGTCTTTTTTAATAATACTAAGGTGGGATTGTGTTTATCATTTTACATGCTTTTTATCATTAGACATCCTTGATTGATCTAAAGAAAGAAAACTGGCGTGATGATCTTGAAAGCGAGTTGCAGTTGTACACGGATGTTGATCTCACTACTGTGAATTTGGTAAGGATCTAACACACATTTTCGGGCTTATGTATCATTTTTATAGTATTAGGTTTGTGTTTTGTGTAACCATGTTTGTCTTCTTTGTTCTTCTATGGCAAGTGTTTTTCCCAATCCATGCAAAGTATCACTATTACTTGGTATGTTTCAACATGAAGAAACACATAGTGGTTGTCCTCGATAACTTGCAGGGGACTAACTTTAGAGGCAAGTACGGGAACAGAATCACCAATTTGGTAAGTTTTTATTTGCGATTTTAGTTATTAATTTTACGTACATTTTTGTGTTTCTAATGTATGTATTTTCTGTTAATCATTGACAGAGGAATAGGTTTTCGATGTTCCTTGAAAGGCTTGATGCTACACTCTCTGTGAGAATCAGAAATGGACGTGGAAAGGGTTTGAAGCTAGATTGGAGTAGCAGTGATAATGTGGTTGATTGTGGCATCTACTGCATGTTTCACATGGAGAGGTACATGGGTGAATCCGGCAGTACTTGGGGTTTTCATATGTCAAAGAACAATGTAAGCTAACATTTTTATCTTGTGCAGGTCTTTTTAAGTCATGTGTTTTTATGTGTGTAGTTTAACTAATTTGGGAGGTTTTTTTGTTGTTTATATAGGTTGATCAATTATTGAAGCTGGGGCATCGATATGCCATGCAATTGTGCACGTATCCACGCAACACCGCAAAGATCATGAACGAGGTAAAGCTGAGGAGCTACTGTCAGAGGAATCAACCAAGTGGAGGGGATGAGCTATCTCCTGCTTCTTCAGAAAGAACTATATAGGACTGTTGGACAAGGCACCCGTATAAAGCATTAGGTCTTTTGTGCAGTTACTTTTTTTGGTAAAAAGGATGTAATCAGTTGCAAACTTCTTATATGACTCTAGCATTTTTGGTAAACATATGATATTAAATGTGCATAGATGTTTTTAAGCATGTGAAATGACAGGGTTTATCAATCTGTTATATGTACCAGGTTTATCACATATATAGAAGAGTTTTATCAATTCTGTGTTCATGGTTTATCACTGTTGTGGATGGTTATTTTTACTAGCAACAGGTAAGTATTTTTGTAGGTCCTTTATCAGTGATGTACTAAGTTTTTATCAACATTTGTTGCAATTTTTATCACCCTTAAATTTGTGTACATATTGAATGTTGAAGCACTTTAAAAATCAGACTTAGGAATATTGAAAAACAGATTTATCAACTTTACTTGAAGACTTTATCAAGCCTAATTCAATGTTTTATCAGTACTGAATGACCTTGTAATTCATAGAGTCAGTAATAGTGGAAAGTATTTATCAACGTTAAGTGCTACATTTATCAACACTAGTTCAATGTTTTATCACTACAGCCATCTTTTTTTGGGGAGCAGTTTCTGATGTCATGACCTGGTTGACCACATCCTTTGCAAGTCCTCTTCTTTTTCTTAGCTTCTTCAATAGACATTTCCATCCCTGATTGAATTCTCTTTCCACAACCTTTTGTCCTTGATATATGTGGTAACTTGACAATAAATTGTGAAGGTTTAGAAAGACATGTCAAAGTCTGAAGTTCTTGTGTTGTGCTTGATGCAAAATCATCAGCTTCCTCATCATTCAACTTGTTCGTGAAGTCCTTTACTTGTTCTGCAAATTCCTTCAACTTTGCAGCATTCACTGCTGGATGGAGGGCACAAGATTGAAGCATCGAGCATATATCTGAAATAATCTTCTTATACTCACCATAGGCAGATGGTTGTAATTCTTCAGAATCTGCAGAGTTTTCAGCATTCTTGCGTACATCCTTTGTCCATCTTTGCGTGATCAAGCTCTCCGGTATTTGATCAACCATAGATGCTTGCAAAGCCAAGAAAATATGCATACAAGGGATGCCAAATCCTTCAAATCTCATGCAAGTGCATGTGCAATGGTTCCCAGGTAAGCTTTGCACAATAACAAACGTCTTGTCCCCATGTTTGTTTGCGATGTTATATATCTTATTTCCATCCTTTTCAACACAGGTTTTGATCCCACACCTGAAGGTTGTTCCCACAACACTTTTCTTTATGATGTCAAAGATTGAGCGGCTGTAAATCCTCCAAGCGTCCTTCTCAATATCAGATAATACCATGAAATTGGGAGCTAAGGTGCTTGATTGGAAGTCCAGCTATAATTGTTTCTGTCTCTGACCTTCAACGACTATATCGAAGCGCCACATGAATTCAACCAAGGTAAGGCACCTGAACAACAACATTTTTTATCAATCAAGACTGCACAATTTATCAGTTCTTCTTGAAACATTTATCACAACAGAATAAATTATATCATCAGAAAACACTACTGTCTCCACACATATTTTTATCAGTCAAGAGTGCATAATTTATCAATCCTCATTGAAACATTTATCAATCACAAAATAAAGGTACCTGTTAGTGAATTGACCAAATGCATTGTTCTCACTCTCTGATCTTGATGTTGTTCTAAGGAATAGTCCCATTTTTAGCCCCCTAAAATATGCAGGGATCCATCTATCCCGTATATCAAACATAGCAGACAACCAAGTGTGATCGTGTAGTTGGAATTCATCCATCAAAGCCTTCCAAGTCAGCTCAAACTCCTCTGTTTCGGTGTAGTTACTCCACACCAATGCTTTAAATTTGTTCTTGAAATTTTTCTCATGGTATACATTGTGAGGAACCTGCAATAATAATGTATAAATTTGTCTCACAATCAACCGAACAAATTATTTATCTCCTAACGTTAACTTTTATCAAGCATAAATCACTAACAAATGTATAAATTCAAAACAGAACTTACCTTAGAAGGAAGCTTCTGCATTATGTGCCACATACATAGTCGATGCCTACTTTGTGTGAACACTTCCTCAAAAGCCTTTCTCATCGCTGGGTCTTGATCTGTTATGAAACAGTTTGGCTCTTTCATCTTCATAGCTTTGAGGAATGTTTAGAATAACCAAACAAAAGATTCGGTATCCTCTTTGGCTAATAAAGCATCACCAAAGATGATCGACTTGTTGTGGTTGTCTACTCCAGTGAACGACGCAAATACCATCATGCACCTAAAGAAACAAAAACATAAGCAGCAAGGGTAAATAAATTATCAACAGTGAGTACACAATTTATCAACCTCACATGCAGGGTTTATCAATCAAACTGATGCAGATTGTCAAGTTATACGACATGCTTTACCTGTTTGACCTATAAGTTGAATTGAATGACACCGTATCACCAAATAGCTCATAGTTCTTCCTCGACATTGAATCAGCCCAGAAAAGGTGACTTAGCCGATCACCAGCATCTACTTTGTACTCAAAGAAGAAGCCACTACAATAGTCTTCTTTAGTGTGGAATTGGTCAATGGTAATTTGAGCATTACTCTCTCCAATGTACACATTCAGATCCCGCTGGAAACTCTGAAATCATTTGGACACGCTCCTACGTTGGTAGGGCCTCCAACTATTTGGCTGTAAAGGTTAAATGCTTTTGTAGCTCCCAAATTAACCTTTGAGCAATCTATGATAAATTGTTTATGCCTTGGTGTTAAATCCCTGTTTGATCTTAGATTATGCAAATCACACTTACATTGCAGTGGGTGATTGTGGTCTTCTCTAAACTCATACATCGTATAACCATCTTCAGTGTGTTTCAAAGAAATCCTCGCCATACAGCCTGTCTATGTAGACATTCTATATCTTTTTCTTAACTTGTCGTTGGTCTCTCCTTCGGTATCATCTACAAATGCTTCTCCTTCTCTTGCACAATACATGTATTTAAAATTGATTGTGTTACTCCTTGGTTTCTTCTTCTCTGGTCCTCGACGTGTCCCAAACCCACTATTAAATGCATAAGTTTGGTAGAAAATTATACCTTCCTCCAAGGAACCAAACTTCATATCTTTTCGAGGTGTTAAATCAACACTACATTCAGGAATCCACACCTTTTTTGTGACCACAGGTTGTGGAACAGGATCCACATCTTCATACTCGAATCCAAAGCAAGCATCGTCAAGATCCATGGTACCAACTCAGGAAGGGACCTGGTCAGAGAGATTTATCAATATAACATGAAAGATGTATCAACACTGTAAGCCGGTTTTATCAACACAATTTTTGGACTTATCAACTGAGCAAGGGACCTGGTCAGAGTCATTTATCAATTATAAACATAACTTTTACCAACAATAAAATGCAATTTTATCAATGCTAACTACTACACGACGTGTGACTACAGCGATCATCTACTCAGGAATGATAAGGTCACAGACAGTTAGTTTATCAACTCTAAAACATACATTTATCAACACTAGAAGAAAGATTTATCAACACTGGAAGAAAGATTTATCAACACAGCAAGAAAGATTTATCAACACTAGTTGTAAGATTTATCAAGACTACTAGAACGATTTATCAATGTTAGTATAAAGATTTATCAATACATTACAGTAACACGACTTGTTCCTTGAACGAGCATCAACTCAGGAAGGTCCAGTCACAGACAATTTATCAACGCTTGACGTTAGATTTATCAACAACAAAATGTACTTTTATCAACGCAACCGATAAAAAATGATCAAAGAACAAGAGTTATCAGAATTTGATTTCTGCTTATCGTATTTGAGATATAAACAACGATTGTTGGAGTATATCTCAAAATGTACTTGTTTACGCTTGATTAGTTGAGAAACGAGGTTAATTCACATCAAATAGTCGATAAATCTTAACAACATAGTTGATAAACCCTAGAACAGAGCACATTTTCAGATTTTTTGAAAGCGACATATATTTTCTGGTTTTTCGATCCTGAATTTGATTGAATGATGATAGAAGGAAGTTATAAGATAATTCTCACCTGTTTTTGAGCTTGATCAGGTGATAAAAAGGCTAGAATTTACGATTTACAGTGGAGAAGCAAAAACAGAGCACGATTTCTGAACTTCGGCTGAATCTTGAGATTGTAACAATTGGTGCTCGAATTGGGCTCAACGATAATCGATCCAAGGAATAGAGAGCTTCTATGTTGATTTGTTGTTGTTTTGTTGAGAGAATACTGTGAAATCAGCTCAAGTTTTGTGCGTCTGCGATCGCACTGTAAGAGGAAGAAGAAGCTCGGAAGCGAACTTACTGTCTTACCCTTGGTAGTATAAGAAACACGAAATTTAGGAAGGTGGGAGACAGCAGATCTGGGCGGTTGATCATCGTTGCTGGACGGCGCGGATCGGTTCGCACGTTAAGCGCGGTTTCTAGCGGATTTCGTCTCATCGTAACTATTAATTAAGACCCATTCAAATTCAAACTTAAAGTTGAATTCTATTGATAAAAAAAAAATTAAATTCAAGTTTAAATTTAAATATTTCATTTGTAATGGAACAGCAAATTGATTTTTTCTAGCGGTCCCAAGCTTTAATAACAGCTCAATTCAAGTTGTTGAGACCTACACAATTGTCTGCAGCTCGTACAACCAATGGTTCGGTTGTGAAGTCTGTCGGTGCTGAGTCGGGAAGGTGAGTTACGGTTCTTGGCCCAATACATATAACCGGACTTTCTTAGCCCAGTTATGAAAAGACCTGCTTCTAAGCCCAACACAAATTGGCCTGCTTCTTCGACCAACGAAAATAAATATCCAAAAATATCAATATAGATAAGAGTGTGAGAGGAGAGGACCATTTTCTTCTTCTCCAACTGAAACCGGACCAGAGCCTTCAATCTTCTCGAAGATGTTCTCACTCTCTGTGAACACTCTCAGCCACAAGCTCTCCACCACCTTCCTCACCCCAAACCCTCCTCTCCTCCAACCCCATCGCCTCCACTCCCTCCCGCCAAAACACATCTCCTACATTCCCGCCAAGTCCCCTTCGATCAACCGCAACCTCTACCAGCCCTTCCGCCCTCCGCCGTCTCCTCTGCCGGAAAAATTCAGCTCCCTCGACACCGCCGGACGAATTAACATCCTCGCCAACCGCCTCGGCCTCTGGTTCGAGTACGCCCCACTCATCCCCGCCCTCGTCCAGGAGGGCTTCACCCCACCTTCCATCGAGGAGGCCACCGGAATCTCCAGCGTTGAGCAGAACCGCCTCGTCGTCGCCGCCCGCGTCCGCGACACTCTCATCGAGGCCGACACTGACCCGGGCGTCGTCGCCTCCTTCGACACCGGCGGCGCCGAGCTTCTCTACGAAATTCGCCTCCTCAGCACCGAGCAGCGCGCCGCCGCCGCGAGGTTCATCGTCGAGAACCGGCACGATACCAAGATGGCTCAGGATCTGGCTCGGTCCATGAAGGATTACCCTCGCCGGAGAGGGGAGAAGGACTGGGAGAGTTTCGATTACAATCTCCCCGGCGACTGCCTCGCGTATTTGTACTACCGGCAAGCTTTAGAGCACAAGAACGAGCAGAGAACGGCGTCTCTGGAGCTGGCTCTGGAAGCCGCACAATCCGAGAGTGGCAAAAGCGTGATTATGGAGGAATTGGAGGGCAAACGTGTCCGAGAAGGTGAGAAGAAGGAAGTAGAGGAGGCTGTTAAGGTCCCGGTGGTGAGGTTGAAAATTGGGGAAGTTTCTCAGGCAAGGACGGTGGTGGTTTTGCCTGTTTGCAGATGTGAGGCTCTGGACAGAGAGATTTTGGAAGCACCCACGGAGACCAAGAGAGTGGGTGAGTTTAGTGTCGTCGTCTCCGATAAGGGGTGGAACAGATGGGTGGCATTGCCCGGATGGGAGCCGGCGGTGGCCGTGGGAGAGTTGGGAGTGGCGGTTTCGTTTCCCGACGCCAGAGCTTTGCCGTGGAAGGTGAATAGGTGGTACAAGGAAGAGCCCATTTTGGTGGTGGTGGATAGGGCCAGGAAGGAAGTTGCTTTTGACGACGGGTTCTATCTGGTGGCCATCAAAGGTGGCGCCGGAGACGGTAAAGGTGACGGCTTGAAGGTGGAGACAGGAACGGCATTGACGGAGATGGGCGTGAAGGAGAGCTTAGGTACTGTGGTGTTGGTAGTGAGGCCACCCAGAGATGAGACTGGAACTGAGCAACAAGTAGCCGAAGAAGATTGGGAATGAGAACCTAAGTTGTTATAGTTGATTTTGGATACCAAATTCACATAGATGGAGATGTTGATTTGTATCTGTATAATTTTTGTATTCCATTTTTGGTACTGAATAACAATTCTGGTCTCTGATTGTAACCCTTATGTTTATGATCTTGATGAAGGGAATTGAGCTTTAACCCTTATGTTTATGATCTTGATGAAGGGAAATGAGCTTCTGTTTTGCATGATCTGATCTTTTTAAGAGCACTTTTTCTATGTGGTGGTGATATAGTATAGTTTGACCAAGGAATATACTTCATGATATGTGATGCTGTCTGAAATGCTGTGGGAGATATTTTTCTATTTATCCTATGTAAGTAATATATGCTTAGTCGTGTTCATGGTATCTTCAGTACAAGGAATATGCTCCTATGGTGTTTGCATTTCAAGTCACAAAACCCTAATGTTTGGTAAAGGAACTATCTTGAATAAAAACATACATTTGCAAAGATGAGAATGATTCAATCTGTCCAAAGATAATTTATTATGGGATTCATTGCAACACTGATCCAAACTATTAATACATGTTCAAACTGTAGAGCATAATTAAATAGTACCTCTACAAATGGTCAAATACATCATTTCTCCATGTCCCTAGCAAAGAGGCTTTTTTTTCCTGATTAAGTAAATCAAATTAGCCTAGTAACATCATTTCTCAGTGACCTCACCACAATCTTCAATGACAACAGGTTCTGAGGTGGTTCCGCTACCAGAACCAACCTTCTCCATGTCCTTAACAATGCTGTATCCATCAACAACCTTTCCAAACACAACATGCCTCCCATCAAGCCAGGACGTATTCTCGGTGCAAATAAAGAACTGAGAACCATTAGTGTTTGGTCCAGAGTTGGCCATTGATAGGATGCCAGGTCCTGTATGCTTCAGCTTGAAGTTTTCATCGGTAAACTTCTCACCATAAATGGATTCTCCTCCAGTTCCATTACCTCTTGTGAAATCTCCTCCCTGACACATAAAACCAGGGATGATCCTGTGAAAAGCTGAGCCCTTGTAGTGTAGGGGCTTGCCTGCCCTACCAATCCCTTTCTCCCCGGTACACAGGGCACGAAAATTTTCAGCAGTTCTTGGGGTTGTATCAGCAAACAGCTCCATTACAACACGGCCGGCTTTCATCTTACCAATCACAATGTCAAAAAACACCTTTGGGTTCTTCATTTTGATCTAATGCAGCAAACTCCAAAAAATAACTGTCCAACAAAAATAAATCATTAGCCCCTCATAAGAGTCAAACGCCTCATTCAAGTCTGTTTCAGTATGTCTATTGACCATGCTCTAACCTAATTATACTCGTAATTTAAAAACCCAGAAAATTATATTAACTAAAACTGATTAATTACATGAACTTAATAACTTCTTAACGGCATCTCAATCTAAGTTCTAGATTATATAAATGATGCATATTTCCATAAATCTATTATAACCAGTTTTTTCCTACATTCGATCTAGATATATAGATAGATACAAATATCATCATCCAAATAGAAATTCCTCGACTTAAGACTCATCGATAAAACAATGTAGAGATGGATGATTTTCTGATTTTGCACAGATATTGAGCGCACGGGCGTTTTAGAAATCGCCCGCAAGCCTTCGATATGTGCATACACACGATAATACACAGATACTCAAAAAACAGCGATTAAAATGTACAGAAGATGAGCACAGAGAAGAAGGTACCTAAGATTTGAGAGAGGTTTATGGACAAAGCGATGGAGACGAGGATTTTAGGGTTTTGGTGCAGCGTATATATAGGAACAGCTGGTTTGGAGTAAATATTTAGGGTTTCGCTTACTTGTTTGTGCTTTGCATTCCGGTCCCTGTTTTCTCTGTATTTTTGAAATTTTCTGTTGCTGTCCATAAAGTTTGTTCAAATTACATGAACTTCCCCTTTGTTTTTTTTTTTAAACAAGAACTTCACTTTTAGTGTACACCTGAAGGGCGGGCAATGCTGATGCTCGATGGAGAAGAATCGGCCACATGAATAGGTCGTTGCAGGCGGCCCGAACACATATTGTCTCTACGGAAGATGGGAGCAGGCGTCTGGTTTGTTGCTGGAGGCACTAGCCCTTGCCTTTGTAGGAACAGGACCTGGCCATTCCGATGGCAAGGAAAAAAATAGTTGTTGGATGTTCCAATAACTTTAACGTTTTTAAAAAAAAAATTAATTCACTTTTTAGCTATTAAAATAATCAAAAAATGAATAAAAAGTTATGTTCAACTATTTGTAAATGCCTATACCACACTCTAGGGCTGTGCAACGGCCGGTGACCGACCCCGGATGCTTTTTTCGGTCATCGGACCGACCTCTACGGTTACAACTCACGCTTCTTTTTTGAACGAAATGAGGAAATTTCATTAAACTTTAATAACCCGTACATCGTGTGCGTCAGGGAACAGGTTCCCTGACCACTTAAGAAGGATAGTACGGAACCGAAGTTCACCAATCCTTTTTCTACTATAACCGCCACTAACGGTGTTTGGATGCCGTAAGGGCCAACAAAAATGAGCGCGAAGATGGTACTGGAGGTCCTGCTCCGAAAAACTATCGCAGTAGTAATGGCCAAGGATTTCTCCAATAGTGGTGGGAATATACGCGAATCAACCGCCACCGGCGGTGTTTGGATGCCATAAGGGCCAACAAAAAAAACGAGTGTGAAGATGGTACTGGAGGTCCTACTCCGAAAAAACTATCGCAACAGTAATGGCCAAGAATTTCTCCAGTAGTGGTGGGAGGATATACGTGAATCAAGGTTCCCTCTCCAGAAAAGTCTTTGACTCTCTCCGCACTAGTCTTTGACCCTGCAAAGACAAAAGTAGAGAAAATAACAACGACCCACTCGATTAGCTTGGTCCAGAATCGAGAGAGGGTTCGAGGATGGTTCGACGATGGAGGCCAAGGAGATGGACGCGCCAGTGGTGGCTTCAGAGACGTCGAGGGTTGCTCAAGAGCGAGGATCCGAGACGGATTGATCCAGTGCCAGATCAATCTGAAATAGGGACAGAAAATAGGGGTGCGAAATTGTACCCTGTTCACATGCATTGGTGGAGCCCAAGGAGGTGGGGATATCCGAGGAATTGCCGGCGAAAAAGGCGGAGACAGGACGCCCCGTAGAGAGGGAAACTCCTCTAACTCAGGTCGAACAACAACAGATAAAGCATAGGAATATGGAGAACGCCATGGTAACAGAGAGGAGAGACCGAACCTACGTCGGGAGAGGTGGAGGCAGCGGCGGGGAGGGGCTGAAAACCTAGGTTTGTCCTCCATTGGATGCGCAAACCCTATTACGACTCGCGCTTAACCGACCTTGGTATCGAAAATGTCGAAAAACATGTTTACTGACTGTTTTGTCCGTCGGTTATGGTAGTTAATAACCGACATAACCGATGCAACTGGGCCTTTATTGGACGTATGGTTTTGGGCTCAAGTACAGCCCAAAACCTAAAGCACTTTAATTACACTTTATACAAAAACATGAAATTTAACTAAAACTAATACCTCAAATAACGAACTTAAAAGCCATTATATGAGTTTTTCTTAACAAAAATATAAATTAAAATTCAACATTTAAACTAAAAACATATTCAAATTCAAATAGCGTAGGTAAATTTTCAAGTTTTTTCAATCTTCAAATTCAAATGATATGAAGCCCTTTTCATGGTATTGAACTTCCACCCAATTCATAACACCTGTCAAAAAATGAGCTTCAAATATTAGTCATCCTATTTAACAACTTATTATCAACACTCAACAAAACCAGATTGAAATTGTAGCAGTCTTTGAAATTAGATAAACATTGGGGCACCAATTACACTTGTTTTCTTTTCGATGTCTACACATATTGACCATGAAACAATGTTCAATACATCAAACAATAAAATAAATAATGAAGTATTAAACAAAAACATAATCAAATTAAAAGAAATAGGGTTATTTTCACCTCAATACCCTAACTATGGGTTATATTCACCTCAATACCCTAACTTTCATTTGTGACACTTCAATACCTTAAAATGTCATTTTGTTTCACTTTCATAGAAAGAAGAGTTAGAGGACCCTTGAACCAATCTTGTGTGCATGTAAGGACTTGCACCGTCCATGTGCTTAATGAACTCCTAAGAGCATCCACAACCATCTCGCCGGCAGCCGGCGAGATGGCGCTGGCGAGATGGTTTAAAATAATCAATTTTAATCTCCCAGCCAGCTCACCGCCAGTGAGCTCTGTAGTGGGCTGGCGGGGAGGCGCTGGCGAGATGTAACCAAAATAATTTTTTAATGTATTTTTTATGTAAAAACAAATATTAAATGGAAAAACAACAAATATTATTGGAGTGTAGTTCAAGTTCGATCAAAGCTCGATCACACAGTTTTGCCTTGGCTGAGAAGACGATTAAGATGGCGAGAAACACAAGTTCCGGAGTAAGCATTTAATACTTGAGAAAAATGGTCAGCACACCAAACGGTACAGAAAAAATTGAACGCCCGACAAAATCAAAAGATACCAATACGCATTAAACAACAGAGATAAAAGGGTACAAAGGATGAGTTGAAGAAGAAGCTACTGAATGAACTAGAACGGAACTTAAAACCTAATAAAGGAAACTATCAGCTAGGCGTCTCCAAATTTATTCCAGAGATGTTCGACGAGATCGTCCTTCAAACGGTAATGCATCCGTTCATTTTGCATCCTCGCAGTGTTTCCAAGTATGACATTGGTCGGGACGAAGCCTCCTCGTGCAATATGTGGTTGACTTGGACCACCTTCTTCTGTTTGTTCAAGGTACTTGTCGTACGTATGACGTTCAGCCTCAACTATCATATTGTGCAGTATAATGCACGCATTCATGACCAAACCGATAGACTTGGGAACCCACAAGCGGCTCGGTTGTTTGATAATGTGAAACCTAGCTTGTAGTACGCCGAAAGCTCGTTCCACATCCTTCATGCACGCTTCTTGGACTTCAGCATACTTCTTCTGCTTCAGAGTTTGAGGTAATGGAATTGTTTTTACGAACACTGGCCACGAAGGGTAAATACCATCAGCAAGATAATAAGGGAGTGTGTAATTATTACCATTTATCGTGTATGCAACCGGTGGTTGCCAACCGTTGATAACGTCCGCGAACAGCTTGGAATGGTTCAGCACCGTCAAATCGTTGTTCGAGCCCGCCATGCCGAAGAAAGAGTGTCAAATCCATAAGTCGCGAGTAGCAACCGCCTCAAGGACAACGGTTGGTCGATTACCGTGGTCCCTCCGGGAATGTGCTCCTCGAAGGGCCTTTGGGCAGTTCTTCCACTCCCAGTGCATGCAGTCAAGACTTCCAAGCATGCCCGGGAACCCTCACGCTTCATTAACCGCCAAAATGTGGTTCATATCAGCCTGTGTAGGCTGACGCCGGTATGTAGGACCAAAGACTCTATTTAGTGCACTGCAAAAATTTCGCAAACATTCCAAAGATGTTGTTTCCCCTATCTTCAAGTACTCGTCCAACCCATCAGCTGCAATTCCGTAACATAACTGCCTAATGACGCAATACATTTCTGATACGGAGAAAATGAAACTTGGGAACATGTGTCTAACCTTTCCTTGAAGTAATCATCGTGATGCTCCAATTCATGTACGATACGGAGGAACACAGACTTTGGCATTCTGAACCGACGCCGAAACTGCACCTCGGTGTACACAGGGTGGGTGTTGAAGTAGTCCTTCATTAACCGTTCGTTTGCGGCTACCCGGTCACGTCGAATGTATTTTTGCTTCCGTGGTGGATAATCGACCAAAGCGCCGTCTAACATCTCCTCGGTGGACAGATAGTCTTCGAGAATCTCACCTAAAATAGAATCGAAATCAACATCCTCGGGTAGGTTGGCCATGATGACGGACAAACAAGGATGCTGGTCGGGACGATGCTTTCTGAGAAGGATGAATAGTGAGAGTAGAGAGTTTGTGATTTTTAGTTTGTGAGGGTGGGTTAAATAAGGGTTTAGGGTTGGTTTAAACATAAATGTTTTAGTTATGATGAGCGTTTTTTACACAAAAACGACGATCAAGGTTCTTCTATTGGACGTGTAGATTTTTTTTGGATAATATAGGTGTGTCTTATTTAAAAAAAAAATAACATTGACCAAGAGCATTTTATTGGAAAAAAAAGATTTTTGAGGATAAACTAGCTCTTCTCGCCGGCGTGATCTGCCGGCGAGAAGGTCGTTGCCAGCGGTCCTCGCCACCGATCTCCTCGCCTGCTCCTCGCCAGCTCCCCGCCTCCTCCTCGCCGACGTTTTCTCCTCGCCAGTGGCTTACCGCCGATGACTGTGGATGCTCTAAAAGGGTCAAGTATCCTACCCTAATTGCTAAAAGCACTCTCACTAGACATTGAGGTCATTTGAATGATTAAGATATCTATAGTCATTCTAGACAAAACAAGGAATCGTTGAACATTTGTTTTCCACCATTACAGAACATTGAAATCATCAGTATCATCTTCTCTATCCTTACTAAAATACATTTCTAATTCAGATTTAGAAAATCCAACATGTGAAGTACAAAGTTTTTTGATTTTTTCAAAATTGCGGTGTTTAGATGGCTTGACACCAACACTCGCGGAACAGTCTAGTCGTGTTGGTGGCTCATCTCTTGGACCATATTCAGCGTTATAGTTGTCTAACATATCATTAAGAGTCTGGTCGTGTTGGTGGTTCATCGCTTGGGGTGACGAAATCTTTTCCCACAAATTGTCGGGATCGTCTTGTTCCCAAAATTATGTCGAATCGCCCGTTAAATAGCCCTATGTTAGAAGCACGCATGTGCAGCCATGGGGTGCCGGTGCCCGTTGAGGTGCTGAAGCCAAAACCTCTAATAAAATATTGTATTTTAGAGGCTTCGAAGCTGGAGGCTTCAAAGCTTAATTGAGAAATTCTGCAGTGGTGAGATGCCTGTAGAGATGCCCGAAGAAATGCTCAGAGTTAAAATATTAATTTTATAACTTGTATATCAAAAACTCGTTATTTTTTTACTAAATTCTTTAATCATAATAAAAATTTAATTAAAAAACATATAAGAAAAGAATATTAAAGGAATTAAAAATAAAAGAAATTAACAAAAAATGACTATTTGTTTATTAAAAACTAAAAAAATAATTAATAAATATATAAAAAAAGATTAACGAAAATTTTAAAAAATAGTAAAAGAGTTTTAAAATACTTAAAAAATTATAAAATATATTATTAAGAATTAAAAATAAAATAAATTAACCAAACAATGACTAATTATTAATAAAAAATTGAAAATGTAATTAATAAATATAGAAAAAATAATTAATTAATATTTTAAAATAATTTAATAATGAAATGAAAATCATTTCATTATTAAATTATTTTTAAATATATTAATGAAATGAAATAAGAAAAGATAAATACAAAATTATTAAAAATATAAGTAAATAAAAAAAATAATAAGAAAAGATAAATACAAAATTTAATAAAAGAATTTATAAAAGAAAGGATTTAAAAACTGAAAAAAAAAGAAATAAGAAAGATAAAAAGAAAATGAATAATAAACAAAAAGTAAAAAGAGGACGGCGTGTCAAAAAAGGGCGGTGTTGCGTTGAGGAGCCGAAGCCGAAGGGAGGGACGCGCGTCAAGCAGCGGCTTCGCGTGGAGAACCTGACACGCTCTCCACACTGTAACGGGCCGAAGCCTGGGCTTCGGTGTGGGCTGCGGCTACAACACCCCATTTTGGGTTGTGGTTGCACATGCTCTAATCACTAGGGGTGTTCAAAAATCACCAGAACCGATTAAAACAACCGAAAGCAACTAGAATCGGCACCGAAAAAATCGAAATCGGATAAACCGGTTGGAAAATTTTCGAACCGCCCTTGTTTCGGTGTGAGACTGTTTTTTTTTCTTCTGAAACCAACGGTTAACCGCTTAGAACCAGACTAGTCATCGGGCTTCAAATCAAACAAAGCTCTTTCCTCTTTTTTGCTTGAGCCCAATTATTTTTTTCGACATTATCCTATTTACTTTTTCAGCTCCAACCCATTTCACTTAAGTACAACTAAATGATACAACTCAACTTATTTTAACGCAAGTGTTTCCATATAAATACCCACACAACACCCTTCAACACAACACTACACCATTTATTACCATCTTGTTGTCGCCTCTCTCCCTCCTCATCGTCTCTAAGTCTATACAACTATCATCTTAGTTCCATGTTTTGAATATTTCATCTATATTCTCTCCTACACCTCTAATATCAAGATTTTATGTTTTTATTATATTAAAACTTTTAAATTTTAGTATTTTATTTTGTGTTTTAAAAAACATCATAGTGTGGCATATGGGGTTCGGTTCATGCCCAAGAATCTTCTTTTTCTCATAATTGACGAGGGGATTTGAATTTCTCAGTTATAAAAGCGGGAAAGGAATGGAGGAAAGAATACTCAGTGCCAACTACTATCTTCTTTATAGTCTCTGGGTTTCAATTGGTGTTCAAAGAATTCCGAAGCATTTTGAGTGTGTCGGAGAATTTGGTGAATCAAGAGCAGATGGAAACGAGGAACATGTTGGCCCTTTGTTGAAAATGTTGGGCCCAATTAATAGGCCCAATCAGTTGGTTGGGCCGGTTTCAAACTGGTTACCAACCAAAATTTATTACGGTAAAAACCAACCGGAGTAGCATTTTCCGGTTGTGGTTGCGGTTCCCAAAATTAACACCGGTGAAGTTTCCGGTTGATTCATAAATTCTGCGTAATGGTCGATTAAACCAACCATGTACACCCCTACTAACCACTCAACTTGTTCTTTCGCCTGCAGACCTTCTTACCTTGTACTCTTTGGACATTATGTTTATAGTGTCTTCGGACACAGGCTTGGAACAATAAAATCACTCAGTATATTCCTTAAGGGAAAAGAGAATCTCATAAACAATGCCTGGTCTTTCTCCACTCAATGTCCTTCCTCATATTGATAGCATAAAAACTCTATAAAATTGCATCACAACCTTTAAATAAACGTTTCTATCTATAAACTGTGTTGTCAAGTCGGCAGCATTCAATCAGGCTTATTTGTATTGTCATTGTTTTATTGGATGTACCGTGAATAATTATAATAGAGAATATTTCCATGTCCACATCATGAGACTGTTGATGGCTTATGTACTGTGCTATGCATTATTGGACTATCGGGTTTTTAATTTCTGGACTGTAACACAATTGAGATGTATCAATTATTCCTTTTTTAGATGATAATAGTTGGAGAAAGCTGATAATTTGTTTTTAAGATTGAAGAATTGGTAGGAGAAGAGATAGACCTTTCCCAACTGCAAAAAACCTCAGTCTCATAATAAAAATCCAAACATAAACAAAGCCACCATCCATGTTGCTATAAACCATTTTTTATATCGTTTTTGTGTGCGGCATGTATCTAAAGGTAAGCAATTTAGGCTCCATTCGAACGATGATGTCAAGGAATATTTAAGGGCAAATTAAATAAACAAGTGACTCGTGAGTCATGACACCATGACTCATAAAAAATTCCACGCCAATTGTTCCAAATAAAATGACACCATGACTCATAAAAAATTCCACGCCAATTGTTCCAAATAAAATACTCCATAACTCCCTAAGACATCAACTAGTGTAGGGTGCATGGTTGTAGAGTAATTTGGGGAGGAGAGTTAGGTTAAGTGTCATACACAGCAACATAAAAACTGTAACAAAAACTATTTCTAGACAAATTTGATTAGTAAATTTATACGGTATACTTAAGGTAATTACGCAAACTAATATTTTTCGTTAGAAATGACGGAAAACATAAAAAAATAACAAGTCTACAACTAATTTTTGAGTTTAAATAGTCGTATGACAGTTAGTTCTTGGAGTTCTTTTTAACGATTTTTGTCAATTCTAAAGAAAAGTGTTACTTTCTAAATATTACCTTAAGTCTCCCGTGTTAATTTGATCGACTAACTAGTTTATAGTTGGTCTTTGAACAATACATTCTATACTAGTTTTTTTTTGCAACGACATTCTATATTAGTTACTTCTTGGTGTTATTTCAATTTTTAAATTAAATGAAATGTGAAGCTTATATTTTTATTAGTGGTGGCCCAATATATTATTCTATCTTCTTGAGATCACATACAAATTCGAATGAACCAGGGTAGGTGTTAATTTAAACTATATTAGACTAGAATTTCTAGCTTTGTTAATGATAAAGAGAATTTATGTCTTTTCAGTATCAGTCTCTAACACCAATTGGCTGTTGAAACCCTTCTCTCCATGAATAATCAAGTAAATCAGGAAGAGAAACATCTCTCATACAAAAAGAGTCATATAATCTAATTATAATTTGTTTGCTTAAACATCAAAACATATATGAAGCTTTTCTTAATGACATTAATTGCACATTTAGATTACAAAAGCATCACTACATTAGTGCTAGAAAGGAGAAGAACATCCTTAAAAGGCACATTAGATTTTCCATCCAATTTCAGCCCTCCAAAACATCAAACATTAATTACAAAAACACCCAGAAAGAACTCTAATTTAACCTCTCTCCAACCAAATCCAAGGGTTCGAAAAACTGAACACTAACGAATATTTGATTTGGGGATCTCCAACATCTACTACGTATTTACAGTTTTATGATAGTAATTCGGAGTGATCACCTCAATGATTGATTGATTCAACGAGTTTCTCCTCTGTTTAAAATCCATGGATGTCCTGCAATTCAGCAGAGTACATATAAAAATCTTGGCACTAAAGAGAGTGATTGATTTGGGTTATTTGATATTAATCTTAATTTAATTTAAGAGAAGGATAAGAATTGGTGCTTACTTAAAACTTCCTCAGCGGATATTCTTCTAGAAACATCTCTGCAAATCATCTTTCTGAGAAGGTCCTTAGCTGCCGGCGAGACCGTCCGGAAAATCTTCGTCGGAAACCTCAGATTTCCTCTAATAACCGCCTCGAAGATCTCAGCTGCCGATTCGCCGTTGAACGGAGGAATTCCGGCCAACATTATGTAAAGAATGACGCCGGCGCTCCAGACATCCACTTTCTCGTCGTAGTCCCTGCCGGACAGAACCTCCGGCGCCACATAGTACGGCGTCCCTACGATTCCTCTCACGGATCGTCCCTCACCGAACCACTCCGCAGATCCAAAGTCGCAGAGCTTCAATTGGTTTCTCGAATCGAACAACACGTTGTCCGGCTTGATGTCCCGATGAACCACACCGTGCCTGTGACAGTGGTTTATGGCTCCGCTCAGCTGCTTCACCACAGACGCGGCTTCCGGTTCGCCGAACCGCCGATTGACGATCCGGTCGTAGAGGCTCTCCGGTTCGCAGAGCTCGAACACCATCGCTAACCGATCGTCGGTCTCGAAAACGTCGGCTATCTGGAGAATGTTCGGGTGAGGGGGGAGGAAGGCCATGATCTTTGGTTCGTTCTCGAGGCACTCGCGATCCGTGGAATCGTTCAGAATCCGTTTGTCGATCAGTTTGCAGGCGAAGAACTCGCCGGAGATCGGAGAAAAGCACCGAGAGACGACGCCGAATCGGCCTCGACCGATCTCCTCGAAGCGCTGGTAGTGACTCCTCATCCTTTCGCAAACCATTCTCCGATCGTCGTTAGGCTTTCGGTTTATGGTTGAGCTGTTCAGGCGCTGGGGGTTTTATAAGCAGGCCGCGAAAGACGGGTGGATCTTACTCATTGGGCTTACGTGGACGGCTGAGATTGGAAGCGTTACCGTAAACGGACGGTGATGAATAGTGAGCGTACTTTGTGTGAGTAAAAAAGGTAACATTCAATCCAATTTCAAATCGATGGGCGGCGTCACATGATGGGCTCGGCGTTCATCATTTTGGGCTGGATAAGGAAAGGCTCACTTCGGCTATTCCGTTGGGCCTCGAGGAAAAAGACCAACTTTTTATAAAAGGATAATATAGAAACATACACACTAATGATCGCTTATCTCAAAAACTAACTTGCTATCACTTTCTTTACTATGTATATACTTGGTGGATAATGAATATCTCATTTATCATATGTTTTTGTAACGGAATCCACGATTTAAAAAAATCAAATTACTCTTTACTCTATCTTTCCTTTTTGGGAAACCTCAAAAACATGCCTTCGAACGACCTTTGTTAGCAAAAACATATTGTGGTTACCTTTTTTTTCTCAAAAGCATGCTTATACCTTTTGTTTATTATCAAAAAGTAGCGACTTATGTTTATTATTTTTATTTTTTCGTTTTTTTGGACGGAAAACAAACATGTGCTCGACACACAGTCTTTATATTTATCATAAATACTGAAATTGTCCATATTTCTCTAGTCTAAATATTGGATATGGTCGTACGAGTGTTCAATTTCTTCTCCGGAATTTCATTTATATGAGAGAAATAGGGACAACTTCAGTATTAATGATAAATATAAAGAATGTGTGTCGAGCACGTGTTCGTTTTCTGTCCAAAATAACTAGAAAAATAAAAATAATAAACGTAAGTCGCTACTTTTTGATAATAAACAAAAGGTATAAGCATGTTTTTGAGAAAGAAAGATAACCATAGTATGTTTCTGTTAACAAAGGTCGTTCGAGGGCATGTTTTTGAGGTTTTCCCTTCCTTTTTCTACATTTTTTTGCCGACCAAATATGTACTAACTAATCCTTGTTCAGTCGGAACTAAGGGGATGCATTAACAAAGCACAACCTCAAGAGTTGTATATTTTTTCTTCTGTAATTTAGATTCAAAATAAACATTCTTCAGTCTCTCAACACAAATTGCTTTGAACCTTAAGTAAATTTTACAATACCTAGATCTATTGAACACATGGACTAACGAAAATACATGATCGTCGAAGAGAGCACGTGCCCCCTCAATTTTTTTTTCAATTTCTTAGTACTTATCTTCTTGTAAGTTCTTTTTTTTTGAAACGGGTAACCGGAGAATTCATTAATACCAAATGGTAATTAAGTAGGGTGAGGCGTGACCGCCTCGGGTTCCTGATTTATGTCCGGGCTGACCGTAGCAAGCCCGACGCTCATGGACCCATAATAATAGCCCACTTTGTTTCGTGGGCACAACACTAAGCCAACTCCTTACAACTGTCCCAAAATAAAGAGACATAAAAGAAATAGTCCTAAAACAAGCAGATGACAAAAATTCCAAGCATAAAACAGATAATCAGAGTGCATAAAAATAAAGTTTGCTGATTGTGCAGGCTGCCAGGGACCTCCCAACATCGGCTGCCCCGGGTCTGTAGGTATAGTCTGATGACGACTCCACCCACCCTCGTTGGGTCGGTTCATTCTTGCATTGGAGACACATGTGCCTCCGACTGGTCTGCCCCCTCCATCTCCAGGTAGAACTGGGCTGGTGTGTGATGTTGGGGAGGCGATTCGTCATGCTGCTTCCTCACTTCCGGTGGGCGATCATAAAGGGAACCGCCCCTTGTCTTCCTGGTGGGCATCTTACCCTTATCGCGGCTGGGCCCTCCTTTCCCCAGTCCAGCCTGGGGATCTATCTGATATCCCAGTCCAGGCTGGGGATCTTTCTGTTGCCCATGTGGGTTCTTCTGCTTCCCTTCTCGGGTCATTTCAGGATCAGCGGGTCCATCTCGGGCCACCAGCTCCTCAGCCAGCTGGACATTAGCCAGATTATCAAGCTTCGTAAAACCCGGTGGCGGTCCAGAGACACGGTGCGCTCCCTCTTGTAACAATGTGGTTATCCCTCCTGGGCTATCCTTAGCCAGATAATCAGACTTCGACTGGTCTGAGCCGGGTACCTGTTCACCCACCGTATTCTCCCAGGATCGGATCATCGGGTTCAGGGACATGTCGCCCAGCAGATAGGTGATGGACGAATGGATCGCCGGGGGAGGAGTATTCCAGACCCTCTCCAGCAACCTATCCACATTCATCTGGTTTTGGGCCAAGATAGAACGGTCATACCAAACCTCCTCCCGACCGATCCCCGGCAGCAGGGTCGTGCATCCCGAGATCCTGTGGGTTACCATTCCACACCTGCGATAGAAATCGACTATTCGTTCATATTGTAGGTCAATTATCTCAGAAGTCGTAGTACTTGGGAATCGAAGACGAAGTCTCCGTCGAAGAGGTCGTTGTAGTTCCATCCGAACCCTAAGCCACATGAACATGTCCTCCCGATGAGCAAACGGAATTGGGGCCGCCAGGACCAGGGTACCAATACTGGCAACGATGAGACCACAAACGTAATCGTTCCTGGCCTTTCCCGGGATGTTGAGCGCCCAGACCCCAATTTCCACATGATGGAACTGGATATCCTTGGCCCGGATGAACTGCTTGAGGGGCTCCAACAGGAGGGGGTATCCTTTGAAGCTCCAAGGACCCCGGTGGCGGACATTCTCCATTAACTCCTCGGATGGGAAGTGATAGCCCGTGACTTTTGGTGACATAAACTCCACCTGAATGCCCGTCACTTTCCATTTCTGGAGCATCATCGCGCAGACTGTATGATGGTTGTAGATCCGATCACCAGCAACCCTAGCCGCGAGAGAAAATTGGTATGTTCCCTTTGTGAACAAAGGAACACCCTCCTCTGAGACCACAATCTCCTCATCGTCGTCCTCCCAGTCCGGGACCGGGGCGATGCGAGATGAGAGGTCCTCCGTCGGTCCTCGTCCATCTGGGCGCCAAGGATGCATGCCCGAGGGCCGGACTGGCATATGACTGGAACTGCCCATCTCCGGCCGATGACTGGTATTGTCCCCCTCCGTCCGATATGCATGTTGAGGGAGATAGAGACGACCCCGAGGAGCGGCCGATAACACCTTCTGCCATTCTCCCAGATTTATATCAATCCGGTCCTGCAGAAAGTCGGGGTTACCTTCCTTCGTCAGAGGTGGAAGGCGGGGCAGGGGGAGACGGTCACGTTCCATGTCCGGCGATACCACCTACCGACCGTCCTGGAGCAGGCCAATCACCAGTGGCCCACCAGCTGCAATATCGACGTGACCCGACCCCAGCTTGTCCTTTAGGGCGAGCGGGGACGTCTATTGCTCGGGATCTGGCAGGGAGGACGGCTGCATCGCCGTCACCATTGATAGGTCGCCGGGGATGGATCCGACCACGGTAGGCGGGAGGCCGTGCTTCTGTTGCATGTCGGACGGAGATTGGTTCTGACCGGATGATCCCATTTCCGATGCGAAGTGAACGTGTAGGGGCAGATCTGGGGCTGGGCAGCCGGAAGAGGATGAGGGACGGCTGGAAATGGCGACGGGGGCGGCGGAGCAGCGAGAGGGCTTGTTGCAGGCCGGCGGCGCGACGAGACACAGAGGCCTCGGTGTGGAGACACAGAGGCGCTGGCGGTCAGAGGCAGCAACGAGGGAGACGAAGCGACGGAGGGGGACGGCGGCGACGCACGGTGTTGGTGGCTGAACCCTGATGGCTAGAGTAAGGAGGAACCCTGGTGTCTAGGGTAGACGAGAGCGTTTTTACTTTTTGGTATCTTAACTCTAGAATACATTCGTGTAGTTCTTAATTGCATCCTTATTTTTTTTTTCAATTCCTCAATTGTGCCCCCTACTCCCACCATGATGTTTTTTTTTAATTCTACTTTATTAACTAGTTATTCTAATTTTTTAAAATTATACCCCACAAATTTAAAAAAAAATATAAATATTCTACTTTTCCTTGTAATTTTAATTTTCTAATTTAGTTACTTTATATAAAATCTTTCCTATTTACATTATTGTTCATGGTTTAAGACTGTATTTTATTTTTCTAATTCTTATATGAAATCTCGACGTCATATCTTACAATAATTAAGTATTTATTGTTTTTGATATTATTTTACAATAACTAAGTATTTATAATAATTTTTAATGTTATTTTATATTATAATAACATTATGTATTAGCATTAAAAAAAATTGTACCCCCTCTTTATTGAAAAAGCTGGCTCTGTCACTGACTGAACACTTAATAAATTAGTGATACAATAATCATGCAACCCAGGAATCTATGCATCAATATGGGTATTGAACACCCAACAGTTATAACAACTAATGTAAAAAACATAACCAAACAATCATATATTAAGATTAGTAATAATTCAAAATAAAGCTAGGAACTACTATGACCATAGAAGTATAAATTCTATGTATAAAAACAATTGATTTAATTACAATCGGAAAATTGGCGAGCGACCTTCTCAAGATTGGCCGCCTCAAGATGATGCAAGTTTTTTTGGAAAAAAATGAAGAGTAAACTATAACTCAATAATTGCTTTATTCTTCAATAATATTTGGGTACAGGTCACGAGACCTGGTCCATATAAAATGGATTGTTCAGCCTCACAATCATAAAAATTTCAAGCTTGAACCCCTAGTAGGTTTTGACTGATTCTCAACACCTCCATATCTAAGACGCAAAGAGGGAGCAGATCAATGCAAACTATATCTATGAATTTGGTAGAGGGTAATTTGGTTATTTTAAATTGTTAAACAGATTCAATAACGAAAACATATAACATGTGGGATATTGACCTTCTACCAAGTGTATATGCGGTAAATAAGGTGATGGAGACAAAAGATCATTAATATACATGTTTCCGTAGTTTTCCTAATGAAAAATGACCTGATAAAATTGGATATATACAACCTTTTAGTTTTTTGGGGAACTAACCGTTTAAACTGACTTTATAAAGCACATTATCTTTTTTTATTAGGGGAAAATACAGAGAAAATTTACTTTAGTATAATGTAACTCATCACCAACACATGCTCCAAAATAAATATATCCACTGGGATTTGAATCTAGTATCTCGTAGAAAAATGAGACATGAAGAGCTTTTCACCATCAGGCTAATCCAAGTGAGCTACAACACATTATCTAAATTCAATTTAATTTTCCACCATTACGAAGTACTTAACTTTCTTTTAAGGATTAGGTATGTTTATTACTTTGGTACATGGGGGGGGGGGGGGGGGGGGTGGGGTTATCAGTGTTCGAGAATACATAAAGACTAGATTTTCATTTATTATAAAACACCTTGGCCCTTTGGTAGATGCCCGTAACAGATTGATTGGGGTACACTGAAAACGTTGGTGGATGGTCTTGCTTCACTAGGATAGTTCGAGATGCTCTAACCTGTGGATGGAAGACGGTGGTACTTGACCAAAAACGGAATATGGCGATACTCCAACTTCTTGTCGCATACCAGCCTGTGGGCCCCATGACTCTTGAAAAGTTGCATCGTAGACCTCAGCTAGGTATTAATACCTGCCACCATGTGGACAATCTCTCCAGATTTGACATGTGGTAGTGCTAGAATAGGCCATCTTCCTCCACGATCCAACCACCCCAAGATTGTTGTGCGCCAAAAGCCTCCAAATCTGAGGCTCTAAATTCTCTATCCTCCACTAGAACCGGTCCTTCCATAACCCGCTTCTTGTTGTATATTCCTCTGACTCCTCTTTCGGGAGCTGCGAGAATTCGTCGACCAGATAGTTATCGAGAGATGTCGTCTGTCATAAAGCCTAGTGAAGCATGGCACAAAAAAGGAGATAACTTCTAAGATAATTTATAGAACCTTAGTCTCGAAAGACATGCCACAATAAAGTCCAACGTGAAAGACATCTCTTACGCTAAAGAGATAAGAAAAAAAATAGGAGAGAAGAGAAATGGACACTATTATCTAGAAGCTATTAGAATTGAGATACATGAGAATAATTACTTATTTTTCATGGTCAAAAAAAATAAATAAGAAGGACAATTAAGATTTTATGAGGTACTTAATTAGATTTTAATTCGCTTTAAAAAATAAAATAGGTTTCAGTTTTAAAGTTTTTTTTGAAGTTATAAATGTAAATTAACATAGAGTAAAGTGCTCGAAGGCTACACAAAAATTAAACTAGAAATCACAATTAAAACCAAAAGAAAAACCCAACAAACCAGAAAGAACATAAACTGAAAAAAGTGCCAATAGAAATCGAAAAGTTTCTTTGTGAGAAAAATAGTTTTGGATAAGTGACGACCATTTTGGGAATATTCAATGGAAGACCGAGTAGGAGGCCTGGATTTCCCATCCTTGAAAAACCATTTTATCGCAAACAGAATGTCTCATATCCTGGTTAACAACTTTTGGTGTCCTCCTTCGACAAATGTAAGAGCTCTGAGTTGATGGGGTGTGTTGAAAACCATGCGACCTAACATGAGACAAACTGATACCTCCTGGTGGTAGCGGCACCACCTTGGACATGATAGCTAAGCAGTATCAACCCAAATATCCCCCATATATAATCATTCAGATAGGTGAGGGTGCTTCCCGAACCTCGAGTGTTGCACCATAACCCTAAAAAGACCCATTCACGTCAATCTCCATCTCCTGGCGAAACCCCAAGTCGTGTCCGATTCGGAAACCCACCTGCTAGATCCTATACTCATCAAGGAGCTCGACGACGTGAAGGCATACTAAAAAAAAGGGAGAGATAATATTTTGCAGTCATAAACAAGTCGTGTCCCCCCCCCCCCCCACACACACACAAATGGTGAGCGCAAGTTAGGCTCGTGGTCTCCGTAGGGCCGAACCCTAAACATCGTTGCCCCCTCCTCCCCACCGAGTCTTAACCCTACTGCTCCCATCTAATTCAATATCATGGTGACATCCGCCAAAATGGTATTGATCTCTACCATAACCATCTCCTCCGAGATGAGGACCTCTTTTGTCGCGTCATCGCCAGTAGGCTAAAAGGACCCGAAAAGGGATCCCCACAACAAAAAGTACTCTTCACCCTGAGCCTCCGCCACCAGAGGCTCAGGCCACACATCCCACACATGAATTCTAATACCGAGCATGCTTATCAGGGATGTTGTCGTCGTCACCTCAATTGGTCTTTTCCGTACCACGACATAATGATTATCGATCGCCAACATCATTGTCGCCGGAGTCTATAGCCTCACTCCTAATGTGATTTCATCACAAGATATACATGGATTGGACTCCCCGCGTTGCAAAGGGTGAAAACACTAGCTGAAGGTGACACATCTTCTCTGGAACTTGTGGTCTACATCCTCACATGGTAGTCCCTGCTACTCGCATCTACATCATCGTCGCTGTTAGGCAGAGCCAAACCTACAGGTTGGTGTCCCCACCTTTTCACGAAGAGAAAAATCTTATCCACACCATTTAAGACCAAAAATGGAAGCCCAAAAACACATTTGTATTGACCTGGTCTACATGATGTTTCTATGATCAATCACAACCTTCAAACACCCATAGAACCCTAGTCGTCACTATGTGCTCGTGATGGGGATAGCACATTATAAGATTTTTTATTTCATAACCTCTAACTTCATGTCTCATATTAATATGCGGTTCTTATGCCTCCTAATGAAGATACCTCATATACCTCACCTGGGTATCAATACATATCACCATGTCGACAACTTCTCTAGATCTGGCCCGTGGCAATGCGAATCTGGTCCTCCTCTACAGCGATCTAGCCACCCCAAGATTATTCTGTGCCAAGAGTCTTTGAGTATGAGGCTCCAACTGCTCTGTCCTCCACTAGAACTTGTCCTTCTATATCCCGTTGTCGAATGTATACTTCTTTAACTCATCCTCAGAGAGCTGCAAGAATTTGTTGATCAGATGGTTGTTGAGAGATGGTAACTAACACAAAGTTTAACGGAGCACGGCACAAAAAAGAGAGACTCCTAGAATAATTTGTAGAATCATAATCTCAAAAGCATGCTACAATAAACTCAAACATGAAACATATTTTTTATTCGAATGAGAGGTACTAAAGAGACGGAATTAAGAGAAAAAAAGAGGGCTATGACTATTTGGTGGTCATTAAGATCGAGAGAGTAATTGAAGTGTTTTTGTTTTTCACTGTGAAACACAACAAAATTAAAGACAAATGAGATTTTACGAAGTATTTGATTGATTTTATTTGGCCTTGAAAATTAAGATAGATTCACTTTTTTTAAAATATTTTTATCAAAAAAATTCACGGTGATAACTTTTTTTTTAGAGGAACTGGAAATATTATTAAAAAATAAAGGTACTTATGTGTTCGTCTATCGACTAACCCCTTACAAAGTAGTAGTACGAAAAGAAGTAAACATAAGTGCTGAGAAATAAATTGTGCTCATATGCATAGAGGCGGTCGGGGGGGGGGGGGGGGGGGGGGGTTGACTGCGGTAGCATCCAGGGACACCGATACAGTATGCTCCAACTATAAATACTGATCGAGCAGATGAGCTGAACATCGAACAGTGGTGGACCGATAGCTCCACCGGTATGTCAGCGTGCGTCGTCCTCCCTTGAATGATAAGTGTAGGGCTCCTGAACGCGAGAATGCTGACCCCGAAGTGGTAGGGGAGTATCTCATCGACTGTTGGCAGAACCACTGCCACCAAACTGCCAAGAAGGGACTACAGTCGTCCAAACCCTTCCTGGGTCTCCAAACTCTCATTTCTGGAGGCGGGGGTGCTTACCGCCCCCCACCACTACATTCGATGCTCCCTCCGACTCTGACGATCCTGTCTCTTCCTCAGGTTCCTCCTCCCTGTCGCCACGTTTCTTACCAGACAGGGATGAGGACATCTCCCTAGGGAGCCAGCCGACCGACACCTCCTCCTCCCTGTAAAAGACCTTTACCTACTCCCGTGGCTCCTGAATCTATGGAGGGGTACTCGGCTCCCCAGCCCTGACGCCTCCACTTCCCCCTCCTCGAAGGTACGTCCAGTTTGTTCCTGGCGTCGCCTTCCCATGCTTCGCCCTCTCCAACCTAGATCTGGGGCCCGCCGGTGCCCTTGGCGATGGGCCTCGTTTCCCGCCCACCACTGGACATACTGGGAATAGGTGACCAGCACAGCAACACCCAAAACAATGCTCAGGCAAGTGTTCATAAGAAATCACTAGTCGGGTACGTACCTGAGACACCGATAGCCGAAACCAGAGTTGGCTCTGCAAAGGGACTCTGATGTCCGCCCTGATCCTAATCTTCATAAAATCTCCCCAGCAGAAGTCATCCTTATCGGCGTCCACTCCTTGGAAAACACCCAAGGCATTCCCCACCCAGAACCCCACATCCCTTGTTCACGCCCCTATTGGCAGATTTGATACCCGCGCCCAGACTGAGAAGTAATGGAACTCCAGGTCCTGAACATGCATGTGGGCTCGCAAGTCGGTAAAAAGTACTAAGGAATCCCAGAACGACCATGGCTCTCCTAGTAGAACCCTCTCCCTTTCCTTTGCTGTCTTGAAGAAAAAAGCTATTAACCCTCCTTCAAGGGGTTTGGCCTCCACTTTCAATCCCCAGGCATCCTCTAGTCTGTCTACTACTGCTTTCCAATAGACCTTCTTAGTCGTTAACACTTTTGCAGCCATTGCAAAGCGATACAAGTTAGTTCGCCCCGTGACCTCCTGCACTGACAACACCACCTCCCTGATCCTCATCAAACCCATTTGGGAGTCTAGGTTTCCCATCTGGTCAGTCGACCTGTACCCAGGAGATCCCCTTGATCCGAACGGGTTGAAACTCGCGCCCTCATGGGAAGAAAGAAAGCCCGGCTCCGCATCCAAACGGGTTGGTCCGTACCCCACCCGTGAATCCTGATCCGAGCCCGCGTGTAGGGTCCGACCCGAGCCTGCTCTATACCGGGCCACATCGTCCTGGCCGGCCCGGGTCCAGCCCGTTCTGGGGGGCCCCCCGAACCTCTTGGGCCTAAGCCCGGCCGAGGCCTCCAGCCCACGTTCCTCGCATCTACCATCAGGCCCGGGCCCAACGCCCTATCCCGATCCTCCGCTGGAACCCTAGGATGCAGCTCCGCTGACGCCTTCCCCTTGCGTAACCTCCACGCCACCGCCTCCTCCGACTCCGTGGCTTCCGATTCCGTCGTCGATGATATGAAGATTGGAATCAAAGTCGCGCTGTCACGGAGCGACTCCTCGGGTTCGTCATCCAATCCCATGGCAGCCTGCGCCACCGGCGGTACAGGGGAACGCTGGAGCGTCCGCTTCCTCGGCCGAGGTCCGACGGCCTGCACCCGTCGCGATCTTCGCCCTTCCCGGCCGGCAACCTCAGACGCCAGGAACACCATCGGCCCGTCCCTATCCATGCTCGGAGACCCCGTCGGGGACAAGACCACCGGAGTAGTCGAGTCCACCGGCCCGTCCCCGTTCCTGCCTGGAGACCACGTCGGGGACATGACCACCGGAGTAGTCGAATCACCCTCCGCCCCCATCGAACGCACCTGTTCGTCCTCACCATCCCAGCCTCCCCCCCCCCCCCCCCCGTCCCTGCGAACATGGTGTCCTCTCCCCCGTTCTCTTCCGGTTCAACCGATGACTCCCCTCCCTTCTCAGCCGAAGACATACTCATTGGTTGGTGAAGAAAGTCGGAAAAAAAACAAAACCTAGCATAGAGAAACCCTAGCAGAGCCGTTTACTTATTAAATATATCAATATTATACCCACATTTGTAGATTTCATCACGGTGATAACTTGATATAAATTTCATAGGTTGATTGTAAAATAATAAAAATTGCGAATAAAATAGTATTGAAATGTAATTTCGTAGGAAAATCTGAAACCATACTGGAATCTCTTGTGCTGTGCTGATTGCTACTACGCCTGCTTGTTTTCACTTCCATATCTGCTCAGCTCCGTCCTCACCCACTGGAGAGCCCTAGAAAGCTTCGATTCTAGTTCGATACTGCAAATTTCTACAAAATCCAAATGGCCTTGGCGGGCTGCAACCTCATTCACTATCCCACCCTGCAAATTCCCCAGCGGAATCGCCGCCTCCAAGTCTCTGCCTACAATTTCCCGTCTTCATTTATCGGGTGATTTTTTGTCGAGAAAGTTCCTCCTTATGTTCATTCTGGTCGTGTTCTCGAATTATTTTCTCATAAACCAGCCATTTCGCAGAATATTGAAGCTTCGCCTCCTTGTTCTTAATTTTTTGGGTGACTTTGTTTAGACATTGTGGTATTTGGTACTTTGTTTTCTCAGAATTGAATGGAAGAGCAATATGATTGTTGAATAGATGAAGGCTAAAAATTTAACTGTATAAGCATTGTTTATTGTGATATTTGACTTTACCATCGTACGTGAATTTCAGATGATCTCAATTGATTTTCATGTTTAAAAAAGAAGAAAAATTAGTGTATGTGTTCGTTTGTGCTTAGGAAGTTTAACCATAGCTGAAATGTGCTGAATTTGCCAGGTATTCTAGAAGACCACCAAGCTATAAAAGTCTGATTTGTGCTTCTTCATCTTCAGCTGCAAGCTCTTATCCAGAAGGGCACATGGATCCGTATGAGGTCAATTTGCTAATACCCATGTGCTCTGTTTTGGAGTTGCAACAACAAGTCATGATTTTGAGATCTGAAATTGAATTTTGTTAGGTTCTTGGTGTAACATCTATTGCTGGATTTGACAAGATCAGGTTAGCCTACAATAAAAAAAGAAAGGAGGCCGAGAAGATGAGTGATGAGACAACTGCTGCCCAAGTATGCCCTTTTCTTATTCACATAAGTGAACCCCTAAAAATTAGGACCCCCCTATCAAAGTTGCTCTATATGTTCCACATGTATGTGTACACATGCATATATGTTAAAATTAAGAAGGTTTTTCTCATTTTTTTGGACATATTGTTTGTAAATGTAATGTTTCTAGTTGGAGAAGGCATATGACACAATAATGATGGCACAATTGACAAATCGAAAGAAAGGTGTGACATCTGGTTCTTTTGAGGTACCATCTATACTCTCATTTGCTTGTAGATTTACGAATCAAAAGAGGAAACCCACATGCATATTTTTTTTATACGAACTTTTGATTGAGCTATCTCGCAATTTAGCAACTATCCTACACTTTTGGATGATCTCTGCCCTCTGGATGTAGTTCAATTAACTAGCTACCGATTAATTTTGGCGGAGAATATAGCTTTACTTCAAAAAGTAATGTAACCATGATATTTATAAAATTTCTTACTTCATATCATATTTCATTTTATAATATATTCTAAATCTGTGGTTATCCAATCTAACAGCATCCAAAACAACACAGATTACTCAACTCAACCATTATCAAATGGTTTATATCCTGTGCGTTTTTGTACTGATAACCACATATTTTTGCGTATTGTAGGTTTCAAAGGACGTAAAGTATGCTGATAGGCAGCCAATTGTCCCATGGGGACCAAGGTTTTTTGTTTGCATTGGGTTACTATTCATGTTATACGGTGTACCGTGTTTGCCATTTGAAATGAGTTTATTGACATTATATTCTCTGTATCTAGAGTTGTGTTCTCATAACTTATGATCGCCTTGTTAAAAGTGTATTTGTAAAGAGAAATGACTACTTTTCTGGTACAACTTAAAACACGGCATATATGTTTTTGTAGTGGTTTATGAGGACATTCTTTAGCAGTTTTAGTTATGCTGCTTCCATATTCCTTACAAGATTTATTCACCTTCTACATATTAGGTTCAGCAAGTCCAGCGCAAAAGACATTCAACTCAATTTGGCAATATCTGCTGCATTTGTAAGTTGTACTACCTAACATGTCCTTTTTTTTTCTTCCATCTCTGTATTTATTTACCTTAGTCTTTTCTTCAGATAATCTGGGTTGTTGCCAGCCGCAATGCTGAATATAAACCTATGCAATTCTTAGTTTTTGCGTATGTTTATCGATTCTTGGAGAAGTTGAAATCCTTCGAACCAAGCATATCACCAACACTTACAGTGAGTTTAAGCCCCTCCAAAAACTTTGATGTCTCTTGTTTTGTTTTATTCTAAGACTCAAGTTTGTGCCTCATTTGTGTTGACCTTGGTTGCAGGAAGATGGTGTAGATAATGGCCGAACTATACGAATGGGAAAACGGTTGCTTCGCTCTCTTTCACTAGCTTTTGGTTGTGTTGCAATTTCTTCTCTGGTATGATATTTCAAGTGTCCTTCTGAAGGATTGATGCACGTTTTAGATCAATACCCGATTGAATTTTTGTTTACTGTTCAATTGATTGATTGCTGGTATTCTTCCAGGGGTACACATTGTATCTGAATGTTTCAGAGAACCTACTTGGCACTGTATCTCTTGTTCTTATCAACAACCAGGTAGTGTCATCACCCTAACTGGTTAACTGAGACTAGTAATACTCCGCCATTTAGTACAACTGTACAATACGTACAAAATTGTGCTCATCTGTACAAGATTTGTCCATTTTGCACCCTAATGATTGGCTTACATCGATGATGCAGGAACGGTTGATCACCATTTCATCAGCGATCATGCTCTACATCTTGGGATCGTATTACAGATGATGGAAATGGCATCATCTGGTTAAAAAATTCCTGTGCCATGGAATTTTGTTGAATGAGAAGATGCTAGTTTTGTCAGCTCATAACTAGGAAGATTAAGAACAATGCTTTTGTTTATATACCTAGGAGTTATATATATTGTTGGGTGTCTTGTTAATTCACCTACATGTATATTTTTCCCATATTTTAGCAATGTTAAATAGCGGTCATTTCAGGTTTGTAAAAGTGTTGATTATTTTGAGCTACTTGTTGCCTTGGTTTGTTTCCGTAGGTGTGTGAGTAGGACCAGCATACTTAATATTAAACGAGTTACTGATAGGTTCGAGTCATTCCTTAGGATAACTACAGAACGAGGTCAGGTTGATTTGAGTTTTGATGATTAGCCTAAAGATTTAAGGGTAAACCCCATTTCCATACTATAAAATGACTTGTTTTTTCTTCACAGGTAAGGATTGTACCCACCTTTGTATGCAAGTCCAACCAATAATTTTTTTTTCCTTTTCAAGTCTTATCAATGACTTTTAGTTATTTTCAAAAAATACATGGTCTTTTTTTGTAAATGTCAGCGTCACTTTAATAAATTTCGTTATAATATGGACTTACCACTTTCACCTTTGTCCACAACACATAAATAAAGATACCCCAAGATATAATCATTTAATCACTCAGCTACATAATCAAGTAATTGTTAGGCAGCCTGAATAGTGTTTCCTCTCATAGCATCCGCAGACCTTAAGTTTGACTGAGGTTGGAAGAGAGAAGTTGAAAAAAATAAAGTAATAGTAATAATAAATTTTTCTCTCATTTTTTAGTCTGGCCGAAACAAATTTGTTTATAATCTAATAAGCTAAAAGGTGAGATTAATACAAAAAAATAAAATAACAAATAGTGATGTTGAATGGTTCCAGCCTGTTGAAACAAGCGACAGTAACCTTACCATACATGTTTTTGCCAACGACTTTTAGTCCTCTTTTCGTCGGCGTTTCCCACATATCAGTCATTGTTTTCTTTCTGTCGACGCCTTTCAGCCCCCAATCCGTCGACGACTGAAGGTGCTCTAAATTTTAATCCTGTCATTAGTAGGATAAATTAGTTTTTGTTCCGGAAAATGATATCGTTATTCCATAATTCGGTTGAGGAGGATTATTGGACACTTTCATTTTCATTTTTATTTTGATAAATTTATTTACGCAATGTTTTTTTTTTCATATCAATCTTTTTTTCCCTGTGTTCTAATCAAAGTAATTATAATCAGAAGACAATATGTTTGGTCTCTAAGGTTTCCCTCTTTCTCTCTATTCCCGTCGCCTCGTGCCATCTGCTACTATGTTCTCCACCTGAGCCGCCCTCTTTTTCTCTGCCTGCATCCCATGCTTGATATGACCTCCACTACTTTTGTCTCCCTTGATGTTGTCGACCATGTGCCTCCAACCAGGTGTCGGTCCACTCCGATCCCTCGATTGTCCACCATGTGCTCCCACCACCCAAATGACCCGAGTAATGCCCCTGACCCCATCAACATGATTTATAAAGCTGAAGCCCCCCAGGAAGAAGGCATCTTTCCCATCTCTTATCCCGATCCACCCCTCCCAGTGACGACGTCGACCTCTTTCCCTAAGAAATGTCCGGAAATACATGTTGTGGAAGTCGCCTGACAGCGCCGGTACCAACAAGGGCCTGTGAATCCGTTTTCCCAGAGTCAGCTCCCCACGACCCTCAGCTAGGACTGTTACCATATGTAGAGTTGTCACCGTCAAACATGTTTCCGCTTCCTCACCCGGTGGCGTATACGAGTGGTTCCTCCGTCGAGGACGATGGGTCCACAACGACTTTGGTGGTCACTAACCAACCCTCCCCTAGCGCGATATAGAACAAGGGACCCTATTGTCGCCAAGCCTCGATCATCTTCCCATCAAGCATACCGTAGCTGGTCCATCCATTGGGAGACTGACGAGATTTTAACCCGACATCCAATGGAAGACCTTCTTGATCTCCAGGAGGGATTTGACAGCCTCACGATGAACACAAAGGAAGATAGGATCATACGTATCCCACAGAACTTGACGACCATCCACACTTGTGCTCACACTGCTTTTGGTTTGGCTTGATGCTTATTCCCGTCTCGTCGCTACGATCGGGTTCCATGGAGATTCTGATGATGAAGGTATAACACCGTGATGGTCTTCTTATCAAGGATCTTGGCTGGGTAATATTCGGCTTCTACTTCATCTCCAAGGTAGAGAAGGATCAGATTCGTCGAGGGGACCTATGTTCATTCAAGTAGGCACCCCTGATTTTGGAGGAGCTCCGTTTGCAAGTCTATCTGGCCACTCACCCTTTCTCCCTCCTTAAGATGTGGGCTCGAGTCTTCGACCTCCCCTAAGACGGCCTCACCACAAAGACATGGTTCTAAGTAGGGGATGTGTGGAAGCTAAGAAGAACTCTACAGGTTTCGCCTGGGGAAGGACTCTAAGCGTGCGCTTTTGGAAGGAACTTGCAACGCCGCTCCGTCGCTCGGATCGTATCCTAATTCTGGTGCGCGAGACGCTAGTCTCAACTAGATTGCAGTATGAGAGGCACCCAGGTTTCTGCTTTCACTATGGTTGTATCGACCACTAGGAGTTGGAATGTCACTGGTAGCTAGGAAAACCACCCCACTCGGGCGCCTCCTAGCTTCAATTTGTCCCTCATGGCTCAAGAGCTTGTTAGTCTTAGTGCCCGTAGTTCAATCCTAAATGTCCAAATGTATATATCATCGTTAGCAATAAAATTAAACGGCTGTATATTACTTATGTGTTGGAGTAATATATCGATGTGTGCTCTGATCTATGCCCACAATGCGAATAGAACCATAGATCGAGATAGATCATACTCGATGGGTCCCTAGTCATCAAAGCATCACTAGAATCGACTAGTATGAAAGATGGCTCTTTATGGCTTACATTATGTTAGTCATTGGAATGGGATTCCGAAGTCTGATCATAGATATCATGTGGGACATGATATTGGACTACCCGACATGAATATGCGCCATAGATCAAGTCATGAACATATTCATTGTCATAGCTTGTCATGTATCCTTAGACCAAGGAGTCTTTGTGATCGATATACAGTAAACAACTGAGTTTGACCTGAGCCTAACGTTGTCTGTAACAGGGCTTCCATAATGGCCATGATTGGCTTGGGGACGGACTGCATGAGTGACACGAAAGAAGTTTAAGGGATTTATCCCTCATACTACGGTATGGGAAAGATATCGGTTCTCGGCCGCTTGATCGAGAGTGACTGAAAGAATAGCATGATCATGCACATGATACTGGGTATCATATATTCAGTCATCTCACATATCAAGGAATAATGATTGAGAATAATAAGGATGACGGCTCTATGCCTTATCTCAATCAAGATATCGGAGATATAAGGATAATGAGAGGGACGACGGAAAGGTTAGAATTGACAAGGTTGATTCGTTATACAGTGTCATGCAATACTAAAGTCTCGTTAGTTTCCACTTAAATAGGATCAAGTAAAACGAGATTTTACGTTGATCTATTGACATGCATAAACCTATGGGTCGCAGCGGAGGGTGAAACTCATTGACACATTTATGGAGAATGGCCAAAAGGGAGTTGTCTCGGGACATGACCAAAACTGGGTTTTGGGTCATGTGCCCGTAAATGAATAGGACTTTACGAATCGAGACAAGGCTTAGAGTCTTGGGAGTGATCACATCGGATAATGTTGGACATTTCCGGTATGAAAGGCTTGGAGGCGATGAGCACGTCACGGGACCTCGTTGGGAATGGCCACGGGCCATGTTCCAAGAGGCCCATGCAACCAAGGCCTATGGAACTAATTAATCAAGTCTTGATTAATTAGTACTAAGTAAGCAAGACAAAGATTAAGGTGTTGGTGATTCACCACCTAACCCCATCTTGTCTAGCCATATTTTGTCTTGTTTACACCTTACTTGTCACCATACTTGTCACATGCTTTTAGTTTGACAAGTTGATGAGTTTGTTATGTTTAAGTCATCTTTTTTCAACATAACAAACACAAGACAAGAATTGGAAACACAACTTCTCCCTCCTCTCCCTTGCAATTTTGGCCAAGGCAAGCTTCCACCTCCATTTTTGTGTTACTGAGTCCTCAAAGAGAATAACTACGTGGATTTGATTCCCATGTGGATACGTAGGCGTCTTGGAGACTCAATTCAATCATTCGTTACCCGGTGTTCTTGTTTTGGTAAGAAATAGTGCTGAATTTTTCTCTTGCGAATCCATTCTTTGTTAGTTGTTTCATGGTTTTAATCGTCTATTGGTTTTCATTGATTTTCCGCTGCGAGTTGGTTCATTTCCAACCCTACCTCGAGACCCAACAGAGCTCCCCAATTTGCAGGCTTGTATCCACATGGTTGGTCGGACCTCATCCGGTCCTAACTCCCTGCTCATCGAGCCCCCCCCCCCCCCCCCCCCCCCTACCACTCCAGGATGGCACTACCCCCGTCCCGGATAGTCGTTCCACCGGGTTTTTCCCATTTGGGATTGTAGTCCCTGGCCACATCATATGATTTCTTGCCAACTGCTCTAACACATACTTGGGGCCATAAGCACGTGTCCCCTTGGCCCGAGCCACCTATCCCGACCCTTAAGGGAATAGGACCAAGCGAGGTTGGAGCAACATAGGATCTCCTGCCTAACCAGGAGGTTTTTCTTTTTGGCTCCAAGAATTTGCTAGCCTCTACACACCCAAGCGCCTACTATGGGCATATGGAAAACTCGACGGGCTACAACACTGTTTCGCCTCCCTGATGCAAGGGTGGCCACACTCCCTCCGGCCTAAAAGAAGAGGGGTCTGGAAGCTCCCCGGTGATAGAGTCATCTCCTCAGGAGGAAACAAAAGCAAGGTTTGCGAAGCAATCTCGCCAGGGACAATGAGTGTGAAGTCGAGAAATGGGGTGTTTGTGGGGACGCACACCTCGCCTTGATAGGGTCGGAATCATTTTGACCCATTGTATCCCCCTTTTCTTGGTTTCTCCCTGGATGTCTAGCGCTCCCCTAGTTGCCCCGAGACGGTCTCCTCTAAGAGATCAAAGTATTCAGCAGACACCGTAGGCGTTTTCAAGTCAAGTCAAGAAAAGATCGAAGTAAGTTATGACCGAGTTACCATCGACAAAAGGATATACCTCCTCATTGTTCACCTGGATTAGCTGGGTATTTTATCTATAGGGTTAGCTTCTCGTACATATTGTTTGGGACTACGTCTCACCTTTTTAGCCATATATTTTCTACTTCCACTCCGGTTCTTTCTAATTAGCCATATTCATAAAATTCCACCTTCATGCTAAAAAATCAAAGTAATTAAAATATATGTTAATTAAAAAAATAGTCACTTTTTAAATATGCTTAACATTCAGACCACTTTTGATTATTTATATAACAATACAGAAATTTACACATAATACTATCTAACTGTACACTTTATTCACATTACCTCTAATTACAAAAAGTTTGTTTGCAATCCCCTAACTAATTTTTATTTTCACTTTGCCTTTTCTTGTCCAAACGGGGACGGAAATTATTTTTATAAAAATCCTCATACTATCCTTTTACTTAAACCTAACCTAAAAACTTTAAGTCCTTCCCCAATTTTTCTCCCCCACGCCCCAACCTCCACACGTCCTCAACCTTCGCACATCCCCTCTCTCTGGTTCTTCTCTCAACCTCCCACCTCCACGCCACAACACTTCTCCCTTTGTTTGCCTATACTTCAACCTTTTATCTCCAAAGACTTACCGATCTTCAACCCGCCGAGAGGAGCTTCGATCTGGTTCATCAGACCTCTACCTCTTTCGCCACCCGTACTCTTGTAGTGTCCGTCGCTCGTCAGACCTCTGCTCGTGAACCGCCGCCCGTCAGACCCATGCTCACTCACCACAGATCTTCTTTTGTTTTATTTTTTGCATTTTCCTCTTAAATAGTTATCAATGTTCGTTTAGTACCATTTAAAATCCTTTGATTTTCATCGGTATTCAGGGGAACAGTTTAAAAATACCATTTTAAGGTTTTTGAAGCAAAATGAAATAGAAAGTTTTGTTGATTTTGTTGGGTGATACGGAAGAGTAGAGGGTCATGGATGTAGAATTTGGATTGTACCAAGGGAAAACTACAAATGCATACTCTTAAGTTGACACGTTTACAACTCGTAGCCCTTATGTCCACTTTTCCATCCACATTCTGTTAATTTTTCTAAAATACCCAAAATACCCTTAGATTCCCAAATTACCATTCAACCCGTATTCAATAATAAACAAAAGTTAAAATAAATATAAAATTTGTATAATAAAAATAATTAAAGTTAATTAAATAATTAAAATCGTTAATCAGTTTTTAAAATCTATTTAAATTTTCATAAAATATTTTTTATTTTTAATGTATCTTTAATTTTAAAAATATGATTTGAATTATAAATTTTCAAATTCTAAAAATATATTTTTAAAATATGATTTTTAATATATCTTTTGTTTTGAATGCATTTTTTAAATTTTTTTATATTAATTCCTATTTTTTTCATTTCATTAATTATTTTTATATATTAATAATTTCTAATTTTCTTATTAACCTTAATATTATCGCTAATTAATCAATCCATTCGTATTCTCCACCACCAATTCGATTTTCCCATCTACTTTCTTTTCTTCTTGCCAAGTTTTCTTAGCGCTCTAGTGATCGGAACAGGAAGATCGCAACAACTAAAGAGGAAATCGATGGACTAGGCGGAGATTTGAGTGAGAAGAAGAGAATAATCTAAGCACTTTTCCAGATCTGTACGAGGCTGGGTGTGGCCCTCGAGTCCATATCTACATGTATCTCAGCGGCGGTGGCGACGCGACTTCGTGTGTAGTGAACCATCCCAGATGGGACAAACAACGTCCCAAATGGGGTAGCCGTTGTCTTGGGCATCCCTTATTGTTCAACCACTACCTAAGGATTAGGTAGGGTATGCGGGGTCACAATCGATCCCCTTCCACGAGACGTGGCCTTAGGTAGGATATTCGAGGTCAATGGCTCGAAATCGAGGGGATACTATGGTGTTTTTATCCAGTCCATAACATAGTGCTTCTCCATCTTCAAAGGTTGGAATTCTAAGAGAGAGTTGTCAAACTAGGGGACTCTTGGGAGTTCCACGTCGCATTCCCTGACCGGATGTCCGAGCAGACCACACTTGTAACATAATGTAGGGAGTCAATCATAGGTCATGGTGACCCGAATCAACTCCTTAAATTCTTGGAATCTCAGGACCATGCTTCGACGAAAGGGCCAGTGAACCTCCATCCTAAACTGAACCTTGATAGTTCCTCCCCAGTAGAGACCACACTGATCGCAGGGAACATCCACACACCCTCCTAGGGCGGCAGCGATGACCTCCCTAATAGCCTTGCTTTAGACCGATAGTGGGAGACCCTGTGCATAAACCTAGAGTTGTATCCGATTTAGCTGGAGAAGGTCTCGAGCCCTCAGTTCCAAGACATCCCCCAACAGTAGCAGGTATCCGTTGAAGCACCGTGGTTCATTATACCTCACCCATTCTCGAGCCTTCTGATAGTCGAAATAGAACACATACGTTCTAGGCTCTAGATCCTTCACAACCAGCCCTGACGGTGCTCGCCCCCATGCTCGTGTGATCTCCTTGAGCCTAAAATTCTTACAAGGTGGTGTCAGAGATAACAAACTCCCGACCATGCCATATTTTTTTCAAGGGATATGATAGCAGGGTGTACCGGCGTGAATGACACGACAACCTCCATAACCTCCTCTTCAATGATAGAACAGGCCGAGAAGTCGACCTACAAGTTGATCATAGTAGGACCAAGTCCCTAGGAGACACATTACCTATAGGCACAGACGGACTCACGAAAACAAGACCTTCTTGAGTCAGAGGTGTAGTTGGATTTCTTTAGGAGATGAAATTAGGGTTTGGAGCCCTAAAAGTCATCGAGCTCCAAGAAACAGGGCCTTCTAGGTTTAGTGTGGCAGGAAGGCGAGGGAGATAGTTTGCAAGCACTTTCAGTGGTCGGCAACGCTTCGGCTTAAGAGGCGCTCCTAGGTCCGACCTCGAAGAAAATACCACCATCATTGAAGATGCCATGAGATGTTGTTTTGGAGGAGGAGGGATCGATGGTGAGGGAATCAATGTTGAGGGAAGTAGCGCAGTGACCAGAAGAGGAGGAGGAGGAGAGTCAATGGATGTCAGAACCTTGGGTTTGCATTTCTTCTTCTTTCGGATCGGTCGGACGAAGCCTAAAAATGGGCGTTGATGCATTATCAAGGCCTAGAGGAGACATGCAAGATAATGGTGACGAGGGTTATTGGCTAAGAGGACGGCACATACTGCGTTATAACAACATATAATCGTAGTCGACAAATGGAACTAAGGTTTAGAATAGATTAGCCTAATTCTGAGAGAAACACACGCGAGACCATAGAGAAATATAAAGATATTCCTTGATTTTTTTTAAGTTAATAAAAAGGGATAATTATCCAAAACTACCCCAAAGTTTCGTCCACGCTCTGTGGCTACCCTAAAGTTTCGTCCACACACTTCTGTAAGAAAACGGACGAAATATTCCATTTATGTTATGCATGATGTGACCCATGTGCATGTTAAGGGTAAAGTGAAATTACCATTTTACCCTTACCATTTGAACCCTTTGACTTATGTAAAGGAAAATACCATTTTACCCATTTAAATAATAAATAAATAATTAAATAAAATAATTTCCAATTAACTTATAAAATCTGTTTTAAATCAAATATTAATTTAAAAATATATAAATTTTAAAAAATCAATTTCTAATTTTATAAAATATGTTATAATTCAAATTTTACTTTTAACCTTAAAATACAGAAATAATAACAAAAATTAATTAATAAAAATAATAATAAAAAATAATGAAATAATTAATAAAAAATAAATTAAAAAATATTTTGAAATAAATAATTTATTAAATAAAAAATAATTTGAAATAATTTAAATAAAAAAATTAATTTATTTTGAAAAAATTAATATTGAGAAATAAATAAATGAATTAATTAAAAGTAATTAAAACATTAATGAGTTATTAAGAATTTAATGAAGTAAGAGGTATAATCATCTTTCAATTCGTTTTAAGTAAATTCAATTCAAATATAGATAGGTTATTTTGAGTGAAAGTTGTTTTCATTGATCAAATGTTTCAATTACAATAATGTGCGTCAGAGACTCTCTGACTACCAAGAACAAACGTAGAGCATGTAAAATATTCACAATTCTTTTCATAAAATAATTGTCCCTAACGTTATTGGATTGGTGCCCCATGGGCTAGGACAGAAGGCGGAGAAAGGCAGAAAGGAGGTCGGAGGAGATGATGGACCTCGACGGTGATATCGATGATGGGAGGCAACACCTCAGACAGGGACCCCTCCCAGGGCAAGTCCTTGAGGCTTCGGCACCTACCATCCCTCCTGGCTCGGATGTTGAGTCCTTGCCAAGTTTTGTCGTGAAACTTCCTCTTGGAGGTGCTTCACATAGTGTGATGGATCCCTCGTTCGGATCAGTACCCGTGTTGGCGTCCAGAGGAGGGGGCGACGACGGGGGTGGCATGAGCAGACTATCCATAGCCTAGCGGGCCTGGGATGTAAGGACCAGGGGTAGACCACGACGGCCCAAGTTGGTGTTGGATGGGGAATTTTAGATTCTCTCCCCGTACTAGGTGACGCCCGAATCCAGGGCTGTGGTTCGATGTGCCCTTCGTACTGAGCCATAACAAGGTCATGACTCTTTGGAGTTGATGTCCAGACGGTATCCGGATGGGCTAAGGCATCCCGGTCCTCCCGCGGGTCCTCATCAATAGGCACCTCGCCTCGGTCCGTAGTCAGAGTGAGGGAAGACCCCTTACTAGGGTTTAGCGGCGGTGGATCTGGAGGCGTAGGAGGATGCGGCAGACTAAGGTTTAGCGGTTGGGGGCCTGATCCGCATCAGAGGGCATCGGGGGGGGGGGGGGGGGGGGGGGGGGGGGGGGGGGGGGGGAATTGGGAAACGGCGAGGCGGGTCCCCGGAAAAGGGTACAATGGGAGGCAACGATATAGGGTTCGTCGCATCCGAGTATGGAGGGATCTGGATCGAAATCGAGAAACTCCATTGGGACGACTCCGACGGAAGAAGAAATGGGGGAGAAGAACCAAGAGTCACAAGGACTTCGACCGATGCGGGAGTGGCGGCAGGGGATCCAACGGCGGGGGGATATGGGGGCTGCTCTATAGCGTGACTAGTGTAAAGAGGGTAGGCTCTCAGAAACGAGAGAGATAATTTTTGTTTCCTTGACACATGGTAAAGAAAGATAAAAATTCAAATATAGATAGGTAAAATACTCATTTCAGATTGTCTTGTTAAATTATCCTGACAGAGGTGTGTGGACGAAATTTTAAGATAGGCACAGAGCGTGAAAGAAATTTTATGCACCAAAAAGTTTGTAGACGAAATTTTAGAGTAGGTTTGGATAGGGGTGGGCAAAAAAAACCGAAACCGCTAAAACCAACCACCACCAACCGCAAACCACACCGGAAAACCCAAAACCAGAAAGTTAAACGGTTGGTTGCGGGTTCTTGACGATCGAACCGGAAAGTTAACGGTTGGTTATCGGTTCTTAAAACGTCAGACCATCGGTTAACCAACCAAAAAATAATGTTCACCATATACATGTGGCTTCATAATAACTACTGATATGATAAAGATGAATGACCCATGTGCACTATTGTGTCACACAGATTGCTAACATAAAACACGATGACTTATATATAATTTTTCTTTTGTTTCGGAGAATGTAGTAATATGTTTTGGTTTGAAATATAAATATGTAGGGGTGTTCAAAAATCACCAGAACCGGCTAAACCAACCGAAACCAACCGGAACCGGCACTGGAAAAATCGAAACCGGAAAAAACCAACGAAGAACTGGTTGGGAAATTTCCGAACCGCCCTTGTTTCGGTTGGAGATTGGTTTTGTTTTCTGAAACCAGCGGTTAACCGCTTAGAACCAGACCGGACGTTGGGATTTAAATCTGACAAAGCCCTTTTTTTCTGCTTGAGCCCAATTATTTTTTCAATATCAGCTTATTTACCTTTTTAGCTACAACCCATTTCACTTAAGTATAACTAAATGATACAACCCAACTTATTTTAACCCAAGTGTTTCCATATAAATACTCACACAACACCATTCAACACAATACTACACTCTTTTTCATCATTTTGTTGTCGCCTCTCTCTCTCTCTCTTTATCGTCTCTAAGTCTATGCAACTATCATCTTAGTTTCATGTTTTGAATATTTCATCTCTATTCTTTCCTACATCTCTATTATCAAGATTTTATGTTTTTATTTTATTAAAACTTTCAAATATCAGTATTTTATTTTGTGTTTAAAAAAAATCATATGCATGTTAAAAGTTAAGAGTTCTTTTTTTCATCAGAGTCATATATGACTCATATCGAGATCTTGTTGGTGAGGGGATTTGAATTTCTCAGTTATAAAAGCGGGAAAGAGATGAAGGAAAGAATACTCAGTGCCAACTACTATCCTCGTCATAGTCTATGGATTTCAATTGGTGTTCAAAGAATTCCGAAGCATTTTGAGTGTGTCGGGGAATTCGGTGAATCAGGAGCAGATGGAAACGAGGAACAGGTTGGCCCAGAGTTGAAAATGTTGGGCCCAATTAGTAGGCCCAATCAATTGGTTGGTCCGGTCTCAAACCGGTAACCAACTGAAATTTATTACGGTTAAAACCAACCGGAATAGCATTTTTCGGTTACGGTTGCGGTTCCCAAAATTCACACCGGTGAAGTTTCCGGTTGGTTCATAAAATCTGGGTAATGGTCGGTTAAACCAACCATGTACACCCCTAGAAATATGTGTATGGTTATTGGTATCCAAATTTGTACATACATGTAGTAAAATGGTTGGTTGGTTAAAACCACTAACCAACTGGTTAATGAACTGATTGGTTTCATTGTAAAATAATGGTTTATGGGTTGGGGCTGATTTCAAGATATGTCAAACCGGGGATATTTGGTTGGGTTCGTAAAAGGTTCCATTGGGTGGTTAACAACCCAATTCCCACCCCTAGGTTTGAACTATTATCCCTAATAAAAACGATAACTTTAGCTAAGAAAAAAAAAGGAGAAATATATTAGGGAAAATTACACATAACCTCCCTTAGAATTGGGTTATTTTCAGATACCCCCCTTAAGTATTTTTTTTTCATAGAACCCCCTTAACTTTATTTTTTTTCTTCAGTTTAGTCCGACGCTGTTAACTTTCCATCCAAAATTTGTAGAAAGACAAAATTACCCCTCACCAACCATTAAATTTTCAAATCCATGCCATTGTTCTACAAAACCTAAAACCTGTCAAATTTTATTATCAATTAAATAATTAATTTTGTTTTTCATTTAATTAATTATTTCTTTTTTTAATTTTGATTATTCTGTTTTTAATTTTCATTAATTAATTATTTTTTAAATTTAATTTTTTCTGTTTTAAATTTTATTAATTTACGTTTTTATTAAATTTAACTGTTTTTATTTTAAAAAAGTAATTCTAAATTTAAAAGTTCTTCACTAATGTTTATTTTGTTAATATTTTTTAATTTCAGAAATTCTGTTTTCCTTTATTTTTTATCTCCTTTTTAATTTCTGATTTTAATTTCATTAAATATATAAAAATCAGTTTCTATTTATAAAAATTCATTTTTATAATTTTTCAATAATTCTTGTGAAATAATTATGTTTTTAATTTTATAATTCATTTAGAAGTAACCCTAATCATTCTTAATTAATGTTCATCATCCACACCAGCCGCCGTCATCTTCATCCTCCATATTAACCAAATCATTGCAAGTACTTGACAGTTCTTACAAAAACCCAAAAATTGGTCCAAAATCATGAATCAAATTCAACCAATTCCAAAACCAAAACATATTCTGATATGTCGTTTATGTATATGGTCCTGTATAAGCCTATTTAGTTGTTATTTACATGTTAGTGGGCCTTTTGTAGGCCAAGCCCACGGCCCTTTTGATTAGTCACTGTTTGTCTTCTTCTTCAAACGGTTATATATGTCAATGAAAGGGATAGAAGCAGATGACTCCAACATAGTCCAAAAACTCGTGTATTGCTTCTCTCTATCTCTCTACCCCTTTCCCTCTATTTCTCTCTCTATCTTCTCTTCTAAACCCACACTTCTCCTCTTGTAACCCTAAACCGCCGCCACTCTCTATTTGCTCTGTATCACTGGTATCAGAGACTTTCGTTCCGGCACCATGACAAGCGGCAACCAAAATCGACAACTCCAAGACGATCTGGCTGCCACGAACTCGGAAGTGCTGCTTATCAAAGAATCGGTGGGCAGTTTGGACGTAAAGATAACTGAACTCACCGCTTTGATCGGCGCTCTAATGTCCAAGATTCCGGACACACCGCTCCGACCGTACTCGACGGTTCTGCCATCTCCGCCTTCAGGTTCGGCACTTTCTACCCAGCACCATCAGCCAAGCATTTTAGGAGTCCCTCCTGACAACCCTCCAGATCCACCGGCTAAGCGTGACCATCGTACGCGTAAACCACCTCGTTTCGATGGCTCGGATTTCGTGGGCTGGGAGTTGAAATTTGAACAATATTGTCTTATGGAGGAAATTGCTGAGGAGGACAAGATACGAGAAGCGATGCTTGGGTTCGAAGAGGCAGCAATTCTCCATCACATTCACTTCATGCAGCAAATGAAATCTCAGGGCCACCTTTTGGTTCCTTGGCCGGAGTACTTGGAGGCACTCCGTCGCCGATTTACCGATGGCGAATACACAGACTATATGTCTGAGCTTGCGCATCTACGGCAGGATGAGTCTGTGGATGCCTACTTCCAAGCCTTCCAAGGCATTGTCACGCAACTTACATTGTCGGAGAAGGACGCCTTAGCCATGTTTCTGAGCAACTTGCACCCTGATATTGAAGACGGAGTTCGAATGCATTTCCCAAAAGACATCACGCAGGCACTGTTAATGGCCAAGAGGATGGAAAAACGTCTTACCACTACTCCAAAACCCAGACCCTTCCTATATACAAACCCTCCCTCATCAACATCCAAATACCCATACTCTCCACCTGTCACCAAACCAGCCTTTGTTCCCAATTCAATCAAGCCTACACATGTACCCACAAAACCACCATTCCCTCCACAGTCTCGTGTCCCTACCCAGGCACAACGGCAACTACGGGACGAGCGATATCGTAAAGGTCTATGCGTGTGGTGTGGAGATAAATTCTCCCGGGACCATCGTTGCACAAAATCACAACTCTTCCATCTACTTGTTGATGATGAATCGGGACACCAATCTTCGGGAGATGTCTTTGTGGATTGTTTGGCAACATTGGATTCTTCTCCGGAGGACGAGGTTATGGCTACATCTGGTGATCCACTAATTTCTCTCCATGCCTTGCTCGGCACGACAGGATTCCAGACAATGAAAATTCAAGGCTCTTGTGGTCATCACTCTATGGTTATCCTCATTGACACATGTAGTACCCACAATTTCGTACATGCTTCTTTGGCTAAAAGACTCAATTGTCATCTCATGCCCACCCGGGGAGTTCGTGTTCAAGTAGCTAATGGGGATACCCTGTTCTCGGTATCGCAATGCAAATCCTTGTCATGGATGATGCAAGACCATCCTTTCACTGCAGATTTCTTAGCCCTCCCTATACATGGGTGCGATGTGGTTCTTGGGATCCAATGGTTGATTACGTTGGGTCCTATACTTTGGGATTTTGGGGCGTTGACGATGAAATTCAATTTGCTCGAGGTTGATATTTGTCTCCGAGGTCTTGGGGCAGGTTCATTTGAGTGGGGATCTGAGAAGCACTGTAATAAGTTCTCACTATCTATCCTGGACAGCCCATCCTCATCAACTTCATCTATAGTGGCTGCCACACCAACTCTTATTGATTCCAAGTTGATCTCAGACACTTTGCCTCCTGAAATTGTCATCCTACTTACTGAGTTTGCTGTCTTATTTGACCAGCCATCAGGTCTGCCTCCTCCAAGGTCCCATGACCATACTATTACACTCCTCCCCGATGCAACAGTGGTTAAAGTCCGGCCTTATCGATATCCTGCAATGCAAAAATCAGAAATTGAGAGACTTGTCAATGAAATGCTGCAAGCTGGGATCATACGAGACAACACAAGTCCATTCTCTTTTCCGGTTATCCTCATACGTAAGAAGGATAACTCGTGGCGCCTTTGTGTGGATTATCGACGTCTCAACTCCATGACAATTCGGGACAAATTTCCAATTCCCTTGATCGATGAATTGTTGGATGAACTTCAAGGAGCAACCTATTTTTCTAAGCTGGATTTGTGTTCTGGTTACTACCAAATCCGGATGAAGGAGGATGATATATCTAAGACTGCGTTTTGTACCCACTCAGGGCATTACGAGTTTCTTGTTATGCCTTTTGGACTCACCAACGCACCATCGACATTTCAGTCCCTCATGAACGCAATCTTTAAACCTCTGCTGCGAGTATTTGTATTGGTCTTTTTCGATGACATTTTGGTTTACTCTCGTTGTCTTGCAGATCATGTTTATCATCTCCGTTTGGTTTTTGAAATCCTTCGAAAGGAGCAACTGTATTTGAAGAAATCGAAATGTATTTTTGCTCGCCGGGAAGTCGAGTATCTTGGGCATGTGATCTCTGCGGATGGAGTTGCCATGGATGCACACAAGGTGGACTGTGTATTGGATTTGCCATTGCCAACTAATTTGAAGCAGTTACGTGGTTACTTGGGGCTCACAGGATATTATCGGAAATTCATCAAAAACTATGGCCTTCTTGCTCGCCCACTTACCCAATTGTTGAAGAAAGACTCATTTGTTTGGTCACCTGATGCTACATTGGCGTTTCAATTGCTTAAGGAAGCCATTTCAACAGCCCCTGTTCTTGCCTTACCTGATTTCAATATGCCACTAATATTGGAAACAGATGCTTCTAGTTTCGGTGTGGGAGCAGTATTATCTCAGAACAACAGGCCAATTGCTTTTTTCAGTAAGGCCTTGGGCCCTCGCCATCAAGTATTGTCTGTCTACGACAAAGAGATGCTAGCTATCTTGCTCGCTGTAAAGCGATGGCATTCATATCTATTGGGTCGTCATTTTATTATAAAGACCGACCATCAGAGTTTGAGGTTTTTACTCGATCAGCGTACTTCCACTCCGGCACAGATGACATGGGTGATCAAAATGATGGGCTACGATTATGAGGTACAATTTCGATCTGGCAACACTAATATCGTAGCGGACTCCCTATCGCGACAATCATCCAATGGCTCTGTTTTTGCCATCTCTATAATTTCTTCTGATTTTCTGCAAAGGATTGTGGCTTCTTGGTCAACAGATCCTAAAACTCACTCTTTGGTGCTGTCCCTTCAAGCTCATCCCACTAAAACAAAGGGCCATTACAATTGGCGTAACAACCAACTGTTTCGCAAGAACAAACTGGTAGTTGGAAGAGATGCTTCTCTAAGATCAGAGATTGTAACTTTCTTTCATAGTTCTTCAGTGGGAGGTCATTCGGGGGTCCATGCTACATACAAAAGGATAGCGACACACTTATATTGGAAGAAATTAAAAGCTGATGTTCGAACCTTGATGGCTGCTTGTTCAATTTGTCAAAGGCATAAACCAGACCTCGCAGCAAGTCCCGACCTTCTTCAACCATTGCCAATCCCTTCCTTGGCGTGGGTTGACATATCTATGGATTTTATAGATGACTTACCTCGATCCCACGGTTTTGAGGTGATTCTTGTGGTAGTTGATCGCCTAACTAAATTGGCGCATTTTATGGCCCTTAAGCATCCGTATACAACATTGACAGTAGCTCAAACCTTCCTTGATAATGTGTTCAAGCTTCATGGAATGCCTCAGTCAATTGTAAGTGACCGAGATAGAGTTTTTCTCAGCAACTTTTGGAAAGAGCTTTGTAGGTTGCAGCATATTAAGCAAAACTTATCATCTGCCTATCATCCTCAAACCGACGGCCAAACGGAGGTGGTCAATCGGTGTCTCGAAACTTATCTAAGGTGCATGAGCAGTGACTGTCCGAAAGATTGGGCCAAATGGCTCCCGTTAGCTGAATGGTGGTATAATTCATCGTTTCACTCCTCAATCCAAACGTCACCATATCAAGCTTTGTATGGCCAACCCCCACCTCCATGGCTTCCTTACACTTCCGGGTCTTCGGAAGTCGCGACTGTTGATCGCAGTTTGCAGGCCAGAGAGGACGCTTTGAAGCTCCTTAAGTTTCACCTATCTCGCTCTCAAAGTCGGATGAAGAGCCAAGCGGATCGTCGCCGTACCGATCGCTCTTTTGAGGTGGGCGACATGGTATATGTCAAGCTTCAACCTTACTGGCAATCTTCGGTTGTTCGTCGCACGAACCACAAGCTTAGTCCCAAGTTTTATGGGCCTTTTGCTATCTTGGCGAAAGTCGGAACGGTGGCTTACCGTTTGAATTTGCCAGCCTCTTCAAAAATTCATCCGACATTCCACATTTCACAGCTTAAGAAACATGTCGGCTCCGACCAGGTCCAACCAGTGCTACCGATAACAATGGCGGACGGCACCTTCATCAAAACTCCGGTCCGTATTCTTGATCGCCATCTGGCAAAACGTGGAAACCGCGCGGTCACACAAGTCTTGGTGCTTTGGAGTGACTCTTTTCCTGAGGATGCGACATGGGAGTTTCTGTATGATCTCCAATCCAAATTTCCAGAGTTTCAGGACTGTTCGTGAGGACACGAACCTTTTCAAAGCTCGGTGTAATGATATGTCGTTTATGTATATGGTCCTGTATAGGCCTATTTAGTTGTTATTTACATGTTAGTGGGCCTTTTGTAGGCCAAGCCCACGGCCCTTTTGATTAGTCACTGTTTGTCTTCTTCTTCAAACGGTTATATATGTCAATGAAAGGGATAGGAGCAGATGACTCCAACATAGTCCAAAAACTCGTGTATTGCTTCTCTCTATCTCTCTACCCCTTTCTCTCTATTTCTCTCTCTATCTTCTCTTCTAAACCCACACTTCTCCTCTTGTAACCCTAAACCGCCGCCACTCTCTATTTGCTCTGTATCATATTCCTGAACCAAAACATATTCAACCCAGAAATTGGTCCAAAATCATCAATCAAATTTGAAAAAATGAACACTAACGGATCTGAAAATCTGACGAAAAAAAATCAAAGCTAGCAAGTCTGAAAAAAATAAAACGTAACAAATCTAGCTTCAACAAACACATAAGTTGTGGTGGTGATGAAGACCGGCGGTGGGCAGCGGCGAACCACGGCGGCGATAGAGGAAGGGAGATGGCTTCATCTTCTCCGGCAAGGTGAAGTCTTTGTGGACGAGAACGAGCTTGTGGACGAGCTCCATCTCCTCACGAACAATATCCATACGATGGATAAAGGAAGATGGTGGTGGGTTAGGGTGCTGCGGTGGTGGTGGAATGAGGGAGGAGGAGAAATGGAGGAGATGAAAAGACGAAGTAGGTGAGAAACTGTTTGGAGGCGTGGGTGAGATAAAAGGGGTCGATAAAGGTAGGGAAATTAGGTTTAGGTTAAGTTAAAGGGTAGTTTAGGCATTTTTAGGAAATATAACAGCATGTGCCTTGCACATGCTTGTTTTCCGTTTGTTTTTGGATGACGTTGGACTAAAGTGAAAGAAAAATAAAGTTAAGGGGGTTAGTTGCAAAAAAAAATAGTTAAGGGGGCATCTGAAAATAACCTAATTCTAGGGGAGGTTATGTGTAATTTTCCCAATATATTAAGATGAGAAAGAGTTATACCTCCGTTAACCCATGTGATACGATTTGTTTCAGTTCTACTAGGACTGTTCTGTTCTCTTACGGGAAAGAAATATAGTTGGAGGATAGAGAAACCCTACTCTGTAAATATCGAGAGAGAGGTTGTGTCTGGTCGGTGAGTTGAGCTGGGAGAGGTAGATTTAGGGTTTTGCAGTATCTCCGTTGCGAACCAATTGTCCTCATTGTCTTGTTTCTTCACTCCAAGTCCCGGAGATTTAAGCCCATCCGGAGCAGAAGGTGTAATCAAAGAGGGGCAAGATGAGGATTATGATCAAGGGAGGAGTGTGGAAGAACACGGAGGATGAGATCCTCAAGGCGGCGGTTATGAAGTATGGCAAAAACCAGTGGGCTCGAATCTCCTCTTTGCTCGTCCGTAAATCGGCGAAGCAGTGCAAGGCCCGTTGGTACGAGTGGCTCGATCCCTCCATCAAGAAGGTATCTTACTCACCCCCGACTATCTTCTCTGTGTTTCGTATCTGTATTTTAATTTTGTGTTTGTTTCTTCTGTTTTTGTGCGATTGTTGTGAAGAGAGTTGTTAGATTACATGATCCTGCATCTTCAATTGTTTGGTTCTAAGTGGGAGTTCACCATAAGCTGTTTTATAAGAGAATGGCAATGTAAGAACTCTTGAGAACTGAAGTTAACTTCTGGGTTTTCAATTGAACTGTGCAAATGATAAGAGATTAGGAAAATTAAGTTCTTATTTGAACTAGTTTGGTGCATCTTTAGTTTTACAAAAACCAGGTAGGGGGGATTTCAGAAGGGCTTTAGTTCCATTTGTTCATTCATTATGTTTATGTAATTATTCTCTTTGGCTGATTTTCATTGTATTTACAGACTGAGTGGACAAGGGAAGAGGATGAGAAGCTGCTGCATCTTGCTAAGCTCATGCCCACCCAGTGGAGAACAATTGCCCCCATTGTTGGCCGTACTCCTTCCCAGTGTCTCGAGCGGTATGAGAAGCTACTTGATGCTGCTTGTGCTAAAGATGAGAATTACGAACCAGGTGATGATCCGAGGAAGCTGCGCCCTGGAGAGATCGATCCAAATCCAGAATCAAAGCCTGCGCGCCCGGATCCTGTTGATATGGATGAGGATGAGAAGGAAATGCTCTCTGAAGCAAGAGCTCGGTTAGCCAACACCAGGGGTAAGAAGGCAAAGAGGAAAGCCAGGGAGAAACAACTTGAAGAGGCCAGGAGGCTTGCTTCCTTACAAAAAAGGAGAGAGCTAAAGGCTGCTGGTATTGATAATAGGCATCGGAAGAGGAAAAGAAAAGGCATAGACTATAATGCTGAAATTCCTTTTGAGAAGAAGCCTCCTCCAGGCTTCTATGACGTCGCTGGTGAAGATAGACCAGTTGAACAGCCCCAGTTCCCCACCACAATTGAAGAAATTGAAGGTAAAAGAAGGGCTGATGTAGAAGCACAACTGCGAAGGCAAGATATTGCAAAGAATAAAATTGCACAGAGGCAGGACGCCCCATCAGCTATTTTGCAAGCTAACAAGCTCAATGATCCAGAGACTGTAAGGAAGAGGTCTAAACTAATGCTTCCTGCACCTCAGATCTCTGATCACGAACTGGAGGAAATTGCAAGGATTGGTTATGCTAGTGACCTTCTTACCGAGAATGAGGCTAGAGAAGGTAGTGGTGCAACACGTGCTCTTCTTGCAAATTATGCCCAGACACCACGGCAAGGTATGACACCTTTGCGGACTCCACAGAGAACTCCTGCTGGTAAAGGGGATGCTATCATGATGGAAGCAGAAAACCTGGCTAGGTTGAGGGAGTCTCAAACACCATTATTGGGAGGAGATAATCCAGAGTTGCATCCTTCAGATTTTTCAGGAGTCACTCCTAAGAAAAGGGAGATCCAGACTCCAAATCCAATGCTCACTCCATCTGCAACTCCTGGAGCTGCTGGTCTAACCCCTAGAGTTGGCATGACACCGTCAAGAGATGGCTATTCTTTCAGCATGACACCAAAAGGAACTCCCATCAGGGATGAACTCCATATTAATGAAGACATGGATATACATGATAGTGCAAAACTTGAGCAACGCAGACAAGCAGAACTGAAAAGAAATTTGCGCGCTGGTCTAGGAAATCTTCCACAACCCAAGAATGAATACCAGATAGTTATCCAACCTGTTCCAGAAGATGGTGAAGAACCAGAAGATAAAATCGAGGAAGACATGTCTGATAGGATAGCCAGAGAAAAGGCTGAGGAAGAAGCAAGACAGCAGGCATTACTTAAGAAGAGATCAAAAGTACTGCAAAGGGAGCTCCCTAGACCACCCACCACTTCATTGGAGCTAATTAGAAATTCGTTAATGAGAGCGGATGGAGACAAGAGTTCCTTTGTTCCTCCTACTATGCTTGAACAGGCTGATGAAATAATTAGAAAGGAGCTTCTGACCTTACTAGAGCATGATAATGCAAAATATCCCCTTGATGAAAAAGTGAGTAAGGAGAAAAAGAAAGGTGTCAAGCGGGCTTCAAATGGAGCTGCTACAGCTGTGCCTGTCATTGACGATTTTGAAGAAGATGAGATGAAAGAGGTATGGTATTATTGATAGCATAGGTTTCCTTGTTTTTCTAACTGTCGTGCTATCCGAGCTCACTTAGTCTTAGCAATTTAGCATGATCCAGTGTGAAGTTGTTAGACAAGGTACATTTGCAGTTTTACAACCGTTTCTAGTTTTGATTGTTGCTCTCAGATTTTGTGGCAAAATTGCTTAAAGTATAGCCAATGTTATGGTTGGCCATATGGGGTGAAAAAAAGTTGGGTGGTGTTGTTTGAATTCTTTAAGCGGTAGTCTAATAGGCTTATGCTTAGTTCATCACATACTACAAATTTTGCATTTCTTCATAAGCTTTGAAGAGATCTGAAGAAAATAAGTGACAGCTTGATCAACGATGCTCTTCTTCATCAATCAACCTTAAAAAATCCAATCGAATACAAGTGCCTCTCCACCCGAATCACAGGTGTCATGTCAAGCTTTAGAATAAGCCGTGTGATATCTTTGTTAAGGCTGGTGGAGTTTAGCTCGTTATCCTGTTTCCATTGCCGGGGTGGTATTTGTGATAATATATGAATAGGAATATGATTACTCTCCGGTAGTTAACCTAGAATCCTCAGTGATTGTTCTCTTCCCTTTTAGTATACTGCTGCTTAATCAATTAGCCGTGATATATCATTAGTTCTGTATCATCAAATTTATCTAAGTTTGATTCCACAAAACACTAAAGTATTGGCGTTGAAGTATTTATTGTAGTTTTTTTTTGTTATCTCTAGGTTTAGCTCATTGAATTGGTCAAGTGTGATCTTAGGTGACTTGGATTGGGCCTTTGAATGTATTTTTTGCTTTGAGTACGGAAAGACCTAACTTTCTCCTTTCATGCAGTCTCCCAGTGCCAAGAGATCTAGGGATAGATATGATTCCCTGCCACTCTTTCTTGTGGAAGTGAATGAGATTTTTGTCACTTCCATTGGCCTTGACATAACGTGATATTTTTTTGTTGGATCATTAATATATTTTAATCCTTGCAACAGGTTCAGCGTCTGGTGCGTGCTTTTGATGTTGCTTACTTCATAATATCATTACATGGTTGAATGACTTTTACCTTATATTATGGTTCTTGCACTATGCATTATGTCCCTAGTCTGTTTATTGTGCATTTGCGGATCTATTCATTATCTGTTTCCATACTGCAGCATGTTGACTGATATTGTTCTTCTTTACAGGCTGATAAATTGATAAAGGAAGAGGCTCAGTATCTCCGTATAGCGATGGGACATGAAAGTGAAAGCCTTGATGAATTTGCAGAAGCACATAAAACTTGCTTAAACGATCTAATGTATTTCCCAACTCGTAATGCTTATGGTCTATCTAGTGTTGCTGGTAATATGGAGAAACTTGCAGCTTTGCAGAATGAATTTGAGAACGTGAAGAAAAGAATGGAAGATGATACTCACAAGGCAATGAAACTTGAGCACAAGATTGCTGTTTTTACACGAGGTTATGAGGTATGTTGTGAAGTATTTGCTGAACCTTCATCGTTTGCTGTGATGTTATTGTAGTTTGGTTGTCATCGGGGACAATGAACATGACATGACTAGTTTATCTTTACAAAATATAGTTTTTTCTTGGATATTCCACTTTTGAAATTAAAGTAATATAATCTCTTACTTTTGGAGCTTGCTTAAATCCAGCACTCATGGTATTAACTTGGACATTTGAATGGACAGGAACGGGGTAAGAAACTTTGGTCCCAAATTGAAGCCACCTACAAGCAGATGGACACTGCTAGAACAGAGCTCGAGTGCTTCCAAGCTTTACAAAAGCAAGAAAAAACTGCTGCATCACGTAGGATAAATGGTTTGTGGGATGAAGTTCAGAAGCAGAAAGAGCTTGAGAAGACGCTACAGAAACGATATGGAGATCTGATAGCCGAGATAGAAAGGGTGCAACATCTGGTAGATGAATGCACTGAAAGGGAAAGGGCAGAAAAGGAAGAAAAAACTGCTGCAGAGAATAGTGCAATCGAGTTAGCTGAGACTGCAGCAAATGAAGCTATTCAAAGCACAGGAACCGACTCTATGCCCGAAGCCCCTCACAGTCCCAAAACTCCAGAGCAGCATGTAGATGCTGGTGATGCCGAAGCAGTAGGCAGTGATGCTATGGATGTTGATGGTGTTGCAACCGAAGATTCTATTGATGGCAATGCAGTGTCAGCCAAGACTTTTACAGAGGAAAGTAAGGTCGCTGGTTGTGACCCTTTTGATGGGCTTGCCGATGATGGAGTGATACATACCGGGAATGTAAAAGAGAATAACACTCTAGAGGATCTGCCTAATGCTTCAGAATATACCGATGGAGGTGAGTCCTTGACCAAGCAAGAAGATGGTGTTGAAGAAGTGGCCAAAGATGACAGTTCTGTAAATGGGAATGTGCTGAAGGTTTCTGCTGATGTAGAAGATGTAACTGCTTCAGAAACTGAGAGTAATGTACTTGTTATAAATGAGGAATAAGCTGGTAAAGAAAACTGAAAGCATCAATACTGGTGACCTATAAAGGACCATTGATGAAGGTTCATTTGATGCTCATGGGTGTTAAGACGTTCCTTGTTTCGTTTCACATGATTTTGCAATTCATGCTTGTGCGATAACATGGCCTGTCTGTGTACTCCTGTTTAAACACAACGGACATGGCTGGTCATGTGTACGATGAATGTAACTGTTATTAGACTGAGGAATTGTGTTGTTAATTTTCCAGTTTCAATTCCATGGATATACCTGGATTACATTCATGGTTCAGTTTTGAAGGCCACGGTTCATTGCACTAAATTTAAGAGACCTGGTTTGATTTGGCATTGTAAATATTTTTTGATTTATTTCTTACCAGCCTTGAAATATTTCTTGTGGATCATAATCTAATGTCCACAAGTGATGTTTGGTTTCAGGTTATTATAGGGCATCAATTGCTGTTAGGAGTGATTTTTCTTCTTTTCATTTGGTGATTGGTATCAATACAATAAATATGAATATGAAAAGGGACTACAGAAATAAGTTTTGTTTCATACGTTGATAAGGCATATCAACAGACATTTGCTGACAAAAAATAAGTAGGTATTGACTCAGACTTTATCCAACTCACATACATATCCGATACATGCTCTGCATTTTTATCTTTCCACCTAAGAATCTCATGTACATATTCATATCTCATTTGGGTTGCACTTCTTTGAGTTGCAGGGTTTTGATGGAATCAAATGTTTGATCTTTAATTTGATGAGTGATATATACACAACAAAACAAAATCATTTTTGTATATATATATATATAGGATAGCTTTCAGGTACAAATTTCCTTAAAATACAAACGGTGCGAACCATGTAAATATGTGGAAATAAAATGTAATTACAAATTATTTATGTAGATTTACATTTCCGATTTACATTTACGTTATACTATCTTATTTTTGATTTACATAAACAAAATATAATATCTCTAAAATAAAATGTAATTACATTTTTTTTCCACAGATTTACATGATGTTCGCATATTTGTATCCTAAGAGTGGTGTGTACCTGAAAGCTTCCCTATATATATATATAGGGTAGCTATCTAGTAAAAACCACCCTTATCGTGCAAACTACGAACTCACCAGGTGCTGACACGTGGCACGCATAGTGCTGATAGTTTGCGCAGCACGGTGCTAATAGTTTGGGACTATTAGCACTGTGCGCCCAAACTATTAGCACTCTGCGCGCCACGTGTCAGCGCCTGGTGAGTTCGTAGTTTGCACAATAAGGTGCGGTGTTTTATATATATATTGTCCACGTGTCAGCATCTGGTGCGCTCTGCTGACATCACTTTGGGGGGATCCTGTGGCTCTCATGGGTTCGTAGTTTGCACAATAAGGGGGGATTTGTACATGATACCAATCATATATATATATATATATATATATATAGCTATCCAGTAAAAACCACCCTTATTGTGCAAACTACGAACTCACCAGGTGCTGACACGTGGTGCGCACAGTGCTGATAGTTTACGCAGCACGGTGCTAATAGTTTGGGCGCACAGTGCTGATAGTTTAGCACAGTGCCAAACTATCAGCACTGTGCGCGCCACGTGTCAGCACCTGGTGAGTTCGTAGTTTGCACAATAAGGCGCGGTGTTTTATATATTTATTGTCCACGTGTCAGCATCTGGTGCGCTCTGCTGACATCACTTTGGGGGATCCTATGGCTCAGATTGGTTCGTAGTTTGCACAATAAGGGGTGGTTTGTACCTGATACCAACCCTATATATATATATATATATATATATACCTTATTTCGGGTCAGAACGTAGAACTAATCTGGACCATTGATTATCCAAATCGGATGGTCACCGAAATTCAGGGGGGGTGGGGGGTGATTGATTACGAAATCAATTACAAGATATGCATTAATTAAAAAAATATTAAAAGATATGCATTAAATCTGGGCCTTTAATTATACGATCCAATGGCCCAGATTGAAAGTTCTACGTTCTGACGAAAGATACAAGTTTATACCTGATAGCTATCCTATATATATATATAATATAATACAAAACTCATCTCGAAGTTGTTCACGTGTTAATCTACGACATAACATAATTTGATTAGTTTGAAAACAATGTATAACATGCTTATAAGTACAATTATGTTAAATTTTATCCACAAATCATTTGGAATTTTATTTTAAAAGATTAGAAACCATGTTACTAAGTTGCCATCAAACTTTATATAACCGAATGACTAACAATGAACAAGTTAAACTGATGACCCGACCGATAACTAGAATCCTCTTGTCTAGATTTTTTTATACTTGGGTTGACTATTAACTCAATTTATTCCAACATTTTTTTCCGAATGAGGAATCACATGCTTATCATAAAAAAAGAAATTTAATATGAATGAACAAATAAAAAAAGTATATTATTAATTATCATACAAGAAACCATAAAAAGTTATGCATCTCTCTGTTAGGGTTTCATCACTCTTGGCTTAGGCACGTCGTCCTCGCCGTTCTCGGCTTCTGTCCGGCTTCCGTTCTCCCCCTCGCCACTCCTCTGCGGGTCAGCGTTGGGTCTCCTTGACTCCGTCTCATCTGCGATGGGTCGTAGTCTCCGCCGTCCCAATCAGCCTCGCAAGTGGGATCTCCTCCTCCCGATTGGTTGTCGTCTGCTTCCCATGACCTTGCTCTGGGTTTCCTGTCGGGCGGCGCGTCTCAGGACTCGACATCAATCCACGACATTGCTCTGGGTTTCCTGCCGGCGTTTCGGTCGACCCATGACCTTGCTCTAGGTTTCCTGCCGGGCGGCGCGATCGCATGTCATCAACGTCAATCTTGGGTCTCTGCTCCGCCTATACAACTGCTGGTGAAGCCGCCAGCACTGGATCCGCCCCCTTGGCCTCCTCCGCGGCTTCCTCCTCGGTCTCTGGTCTATTGGCTCTGGTTTATTTTATATGCTTTGTTCTGTTTTGCCAGATTATTGAATACTGGGTATCGATTCACTCCCTCTGTTAATGATGAAGTCAGGTTCGGTTTTCAACTTGACAAAACGAATCCTCTCCATGGGATTCAGCGGTGCTTAGGCCACACCTTTAATAGTCTTCATCAATTTTGCCACCAGTTTAACCTTGACGACCACAAGTTCGGTTTTACATCAGAAGAAACGTGACGCCTTCAGGGGACCCAACGGTCTACATGCCATACCTTGAGCGGTGCTCGTTAGTGTTATTTCATTCAGTACCCTTTAATTTTTGCTTGCCCTAGTGACCCACTTCAAAATCGTCTTAGACGATCTAATGTTAACAAATGTTCTCACTCTAATCCGATGGTCAGGGTTTTCATCCTGATGCACTTGTCCTGTAGTTGAAAGTTACATTACAGAAAGTTTCATCACTACTGAAAAAAAAAAAAATCATAAAAAAATAATTTTGATTCACTGCATGTGATAAACATAATTGCATTCCCACAAACCATAGTTGCTATCTTATCATTCACTAATGCATTGTGTGGTAAACAAGAAATCAATATCAAATAATTATTCAAATTAGTTTCGTACACATTTAATTTAAAGAAATACATATAAATATAATCATAACTAATGTTCTGAATTGAGTCAGTTTGGTATCTAATAACTAATCCAACTTGCTTAAAATATATTTTTTCGAAAATTAAACCAATTGGTAATTAACGTTTTCAAATTGAACTCACCTACCAATTATTCCAAATTAGTCACTTGGCGATGCATGCATGAAATATTGGAGCTACAGCAAAATTGCCCAAAAATATTGTTCAATCACCATCACACGGAGAAAACACCGAGGCCCACTTGATGCATGTGATGTATCTATTCTATAAATATTCCAGATTTTGAGACCATCCAAAGCATACAAACAAGAATTGAAGAAAAGGGACCTCAATTGATCAGTAAAAAAGCTCAGATTGAGTTGTTGGTAAGTGAATTGTCTCAACTTTGAAGAATCAAATTGATGGGTTTTGTTGGGTCTATTTATTAAGGGTCTGTGAAGCTCTGTGCTTACTAGTTGCATGCATAATTGTCTCAGCTGTCTCTCACTACCTCTGGCTCAGGTTTCTCCTGTGATTCTTCCCTTTTTGTGACTACTTTTCATGTTCATGCCCAAAGATTCATCACCCAACTGGGAATCTCCTTCATATTAATCGAATCTCCATGCTCCTTCTTCTGTTTTTTGTCTAGTGGGGTTTTGGTTGAGACTTGAGATTCATGGACACAATCGTCCAAACAAACACTTTGTTCTTATGATCTGTGCATGTTTGTGTGAATCAATTTGGAGGGACTTTTTTGTGCATTTTCTGGGATTGGAATTGTGGGTTTCTTACTTTCTCACCGTTTCTGTTTGATCCTCTTGTGTTTTCCATGAAAGGGTTCTCAGAAAATGTTATGGTGATCTCTGCATGTATTCAATTTGGGCTTCTCTTTGCTGGATTTTTTTCCAATGGGTTCATGGGTTTTGTATTTTTTTATTATTTATCTTGAAGATTTGGATTATATCTGTGCTTAGGCAGTGATTTAAGGGACTAGGTAACCATTTCACCCATGAATTTGCAGAAATTAAGTCCAGTTTGATTAAATTCATATGGGTTTGTGAGGATAAGGTTTGATTTCCCATAGGGAAAAAAGAAGAGCTTTTTTTAGTAAAATATGTGGTTGGAATTACTGATAAGCCCCTAGGGGACTTAGTTATGATCAGAAGCTAAAAAAATGGTGATCTGCACAAATCTCACTCAGATTCAGGGTTTTGAATTTATCTGAAAAATCTAGATGCTATCCAGCCAAATACCATGTGATCTGATTTTGTTTGTATTTACTCCATATCTAAGTGCTTTGTATAATCAAATGTTCTCAATGATGGTTGCACAAGATCAGAGTTGTAAGGATCCATTTAAATTTAATCCTAGTTTTTGTATTCATTCTCCTTTTATCTGAAGATACTATATATGTTGTTGTTGATCTTATTACAGCATCAGTGAAAATGGTGACAAAGACAGTTGATCTCCGCTCGGACACAGTCACAAAACCAACAGAAGCCATGAGGGCTGCAATGGCAACCGCTGACGTGGATGATGATGTGTTGTGTCATGATCCCACAGCATTCCGCCTAGAAGCTGAGGTGGCAAGGATCACGGGCAAGGAAGCGGGGCTCTATGTCCCGTCTGGCACGATGGGTAACCTCATCAGCGTGCTTGTTCATTGTGAGATCCGTGGAAGTGAAGTCATTCTTGGAAACAATTCCCATATCCATATTTATGAGAATGGAGGCATTGCCACCATTGGTGGTGTCCATCCAAGGCCCGTTCAGAACAATGCTGATGGAACTATGGATCTGGGTTTGATCGAAGCTGCAATAAGAGATCCTAAAGGCGAGATTGTGTACCCAACTACGAGACTCATCTGCTTGGAGAACTCTCATGCAAAGTGAGCTTAAATCTTTTATCTTTTCATTGATCCTCGGTCATCTTCATTGTTTCTTATGCTGCCTTTGCCAAATGTAGCACTGGAGGGAGATGCTTATCTGCAGAATACACAGACAGTGTTGGAGAGATAGCCAAGAGGCATGGTTTGAAGCTTCACATTGACGGTGCTCGCCTTTTCAATGCATCAGCTGTGAGTATAATTGCTTCACTTGGTTCAAATGATAATTTTTTTGAAATTAGGGTCTAGAGCATTTCCGTCATTTTTGACAAAGTGTGTATAGCTCACCCTGTCTACCTGCAATTAACCCTATGCGGCTATGCATATAAAGATTTGATCCTTCTGTGGAAAAACTCGCTTTGATCTTCAAGCAAATTGTGTCCTGATCCCCGATACTTATTGCTGATTTTCTTGTAGCATATGTATAAACAAACAGTTTGTAGTTGAATGTAACATGACATTTGCTCTGGCAGGCACTTGGAGTTCCTGTGGATAGGCTCGTGCAGGCTGCGGATTCTGTCTCGGTATGAAATCATATTGCTGCAGTTATTAGTCATCCATAATCATTGATGTTTAGTTAATTTTCTTGAATTCTTTGACCAGGTATGTCTCTCAAAAGGCTTGGGTGCTCCTGTCGGGTCAGTTATAGTCGGATCTCATAGCTTCATAACCAAGGTACTTAAGTTAGTAATTACGGGCTGTATTCAACTTTCTTCAGAACATTATCGTCTTACAGATGATTCTACTTATATTAGGCTAGAAGGCTCAGGAAAACCTTAGGAGGCGGGATGAGACAGATTGGAGTCTTATGTGCAGCTGCTTTAGTTGCAATCCAGGAAAATGTCCCCAAGCTGAAGTGTGATCACAAGAATGCCAAGACTTTAGCAGGTATATATATATATATATATATATATATATATATTTCAGTGGCATAATTCGTTCCCTGTAGTTTAGAGATGATGACAGAAAAGTACCTTGTACTATCGTCTTTTTACAGGTTGCTACACTTATCTTCAAATCGTTGCGGGTTGTGGCCCTGAACCATATTTTGTTGCATTTTGTGTCAAATTGTTCTAAAATAATAATTTTCCCTTGAAAATTTAAATATAAAAACAAAAAGTCCATAACTTTTTTTACATTTTTGTCTTTAGCGCTTAACATGAAGTTTTGCGATTTTGCCTTTTCAGAAGGACTGAATCAGATCAAAGGAATAAGTGTGGATATTGCATCGGTTGAGACTAATATAGTGAGTATCTTAGCTACAAAATGAAAATACCAAAAAACTAGATGTTTCTTAAAAAAACCTTGTTCACATTTGGCTTTGTGTCATGAACAGGTCTATTTTGATATAGCGGGAGGATCGAATGTCACGGGACAGAAGCTGTGCACATACTTGGCTCAACATGGCATACTAGTGATGCCTGACAGCCCATCCAGGTCAGTTTTGTGTCAAGAATGCTAGCGTTTTGCTTCATGTTCTTTGGGTTCTTCTATCAACTTACTGCTTTGTTTTCCAGAATTAGGCTTGTTCTTCATCACCAAATCTCAGAAAGCGATGTGCATTACACAATATCATGTGTTCAGGTCGATCATTGAACACTTCACATCCTTTTTTGATCCAATTCTCTATGCTGTGTAGTTATCTAAACCTGATGAGTCTGTTAATTGAATATTGCAGCAAGCGGTTACCGGAAGCAAGGACGAAAATGGCTACTAGCTAGGATGATCAACTTATGAACACCAATGCAGAAAATGTTCAAGATTCGTTGTCTCGAGTCGTGATAGTAATAAATCCTCTTGCAAAGAACGATGAGATTTGAGTGTAGTTTATGAGCTTTGTGAACTTTGAGATTGTTATTTAGCTGTGGAATTGAGTTTTAAAGTCATAAGTCATAACTAGTGAAGGAGTGATTTACCATTCTATCTCTATTCACATGTATGGTTCCGGGACGGGAACCACAAACCATCAAGGTCCAAAAAAAAGAACAAAGAAATTTCAACCTAAAACAAAACAAACCAGCAACTGAAGGATCTCTCTCCAAGAAGGGATGAGACTCACCGGATCTCCCCACATTTGAACAGTGTCACAAAAAACTTTACAGTATAATCTTCTGACGTCAAAAAGGCTAAGCAATCAAGTCCCTTTACTAACCAAATGATGACTAATGGATTAGGTTGAACCTTGAAGAGACAAATGACGACAAATGGGGTAGGTTAATCTTGCTAAACAATCATAAGAGTACGTACATAGTTGTTTTTGGACGGTTCCAAATCCTAAATAGGATCGGATTTGAGAACCGCACGGTACACAAGATCTTTTAGACGGCTCTGAATCACGATTCCTATGGTTCGGTTCGTTAGAGCATCTGCATTGGAGGGGGCTTGATGGCGAGGCCGGGGCGGGAGCAGAAGGGGAAAGGGGTTCGGCCTCGAGGTTTGGTCGGTGTGGGGAGAGGGGCGTGCGGGGATTGAGGGCGCGGGACAGGAGGGGTTGGGCTTGGGTTCGGGGGGCAGAGGCGCGGGGCAAAAATCAGCCCCGCAGCCTCGCGCCTCTCTGCTGCCCAGTGGCAGCTTGCCACGTGTCCAGGCCAAAAGAAAATAACCGTTGCTCTCAGCAACGGTCGACAACGGCTACATTTTTTTTAAAAATTAAATACAAAATACATTAAAAAAACATTTCTTCAACCACTATAAATACCCCTCGCCCCATTTCACCAAATCCACACAACAAACTTCTAAATTCTCTCAAACCTCACTCTCTCAAATTCATATCGTCTTTGCAAAATCCGATCGGTAATGTCTGACGACGATTTCACTCAACCGCCGGAACACCAAGTTTTCAATACGGAATAGGAGGACCACACCAATCAACAAGGTGCGACCACCAATCAGCCCGGGTCGACCTACGTACAGATGTTGTCACGCCCCAAATCCGGTTTTGACCGGACTCGAGACGTGAACTTAAATAAATAATAAATAAAACGATTTAATACTCAATCGAGTCTCAAAATGACCATTTAAACTCCAAATAACAACACGAGTCCACAACTCGGTAAAAACACACAGTTAAAGAGTATGAAAAGGTAAACAGTACGTCACTAAACAATCTAGCCTATGACCCTCGCTAGCTCCCAAGCATCGAGCATCCAGCTAGTACACATCCCGCTCAAGACCTGAAAGACAACAAAGTAAAGGGGTGAGCTTTCGCTCAGTAGGAACAGTAGTTAAGGTTAATGAACATCAGTTCAATACTGTAAGAACCGCTCCCAGTCGATCCCGGTCGAACCAGTGACTTTTAAGACAAGTTTGACTTTCTACCGAAAAAGTCAACCGATGACTCAGAAGGTCATTCGGGGATTTTCCGGGACCCAAAATTCTTAGCCGTCATCACAGTTGGCTTAATTGGGCCGTTTCCTTTCGTTTGAGTATAATATTGGGGAAAGTCAACTGTGGTCAAAATTGGACCTTTTATCGACTAAGACCTAGTTAATTATTGTGCTGGATTTTAATTTGGATATTTGTGGTCCCTACTTGGACACTTGTCCATAAAGCATAAGAGGAGAGGAAATGAGTGGTTTTGGACCATTATGCCCTCCTAAAAGCCTTTAAAGGGGAAAAGATGTAAGGGGGCTTTTAGTCTTTAACCAAATCTAGATCTTATATGGAATTGGAAGACCAAATTCAGCTCTTATTTGTTGGTGTAGCCGAAAATTAGAGAGAGAAAGGGAGAGGAGGAAGAACAAGGTGTCTTGAAGAAGAAGAAAGGGAAAATGGAGCTCCTTGCTCCAAGTTGTTCATCTATTCTTCTCCAAAACCCTCCCACCTTCATCTTCTCATCTTACTAGAGGTATGTATATCCTCAACTTTCCATTCCAAGCACTTTCATCTCTTGGGTTTTGGCTTGGGTTTTGCTAGAAATTGTTGGTCTTGATTGATTTGGTGTTAGATGTTGTTGCTAAGAAGCTTTGGTGGGTTTTGATGGAAAACCTTGGGTTTCATAGAGTTTTGATTTGATTATGAGTTGGAGAATCCTTGGAAACATGTTTATTTGTTGATTCATACCATGGGTAGTGGAGTTTTGGAGGTATTTAACTGTTTGGGGAGCTGGAAATGGTTGAAAATGGAGTTTGGTTGTTGATTTTCGGGAAAAAGGAGTTGGAGGTTGAAGAAGGGCGAAACTGCCCTGGGTCGCCACGGACCCGTGACGGAAACCGTGACGGGCGACGTCACGGCTCCGTGAGGGAGTCCGTGACGGCACGTGTCACGGTTCTGTGACGTCATCCGTGACGGGTGGTGTCACGGCTCTGTGACCTCTTCCGTGGCAGACCAGTTTTGGGTCCTTTTGGAGTGTTTTTCGTCATTTTCGATCTTTGTTGTGAACTGGTTCCTTGGAGTGGGTTTGAGTCTTTATTTGCTTCTTAGTTAGATCTTGATTGGAGTTTTCTTGTGTTCCAAAGACCTTGGTTTCGAGCTCGAGGATCGAAGGCCTTTCCGGTACCCGTGTGAAGAACGGAGGAGAGGTGAAGCAAGCATTACAACAGAGATTTGTTAGAGGAAGTCCACAAGGTAGGGAAAGTCTTAATTTCTTATTTAACGCTTAGTACACCTATTAGGTTAATAAAATTGGAAAGGTCCTAGAAATGCATATAGGATGCGAATAACTAGAATAATCGTATTTCAATTACTAATAAAAACGGATGAGTCTAGTATGCATGCTTAGGATGAGAATAACTAGTGTAACTCGCTTTCAATACTTGGGAATTGTTTTACTGGTAGAGAGGCCATGATGAGCTCTCGGATTAGTTGTGTGCTAGGTTCACATGCTTGGTTGCTAGTTATTAGGATAATCAAGAGTATAATGAAACTAGATCGAACGCATGCTCGAATGCTTGAATGTTTGAATGATTTGTTGGTTGATTGAGTGGTGATTAATTGTTTGTTTGAACGGATGATCGAGTATGACTGGTTGTGCCAAAGGGGCACGATCAGGTGATCGATGGACCGATAGTTCCTGACATGTAAGTATACGGTAAGTGGAAGGAGTAAATGGTTGCCTTTGGTGTGTTATGGTGAACGTGTGGTTTGATGAACGTTGGTTGGTTGATTTGTTATTTTGTGTCTCCCTTATTCTCAGTCTTAGAATATTGGCTTGTCGGGTATGGTAACCCCACCGTTGAGGAGTCCGGTGTGGGGATATTTAAGGAAATGATTAATGGTGATTGGGTATGACACTCATACCGTTGAGGAGTCCGGTGTGGGAATGGTTAACGGGAATGATTGGAGCCGGATGGCCTTGGTTATTGGACCCTACGGGGCATTGATTCTTGGAGCTTGAGGGCATTGGTTATTGGAGATGGACTTCTCGGGATAGTTGGTTGGATTACTCTGTAAGAAATGGTTACTGTGGCTTCAACCATGTGTATGCGTCCTACGGGAGCACTACCTTGGTTCCCTATAACTTATGGCCCTTTGGAGGTATTTCTGAGAATCCCGACGATGAGCGTCCCTATGGGATGGTTTCCGGTGCCCCGATGTATGTGCCTCCTCTGGACCAAGGGAAAATCTGATATGACATGGGTACTCTGGTGGATCGGAATTATGGGAACCGATGTGATCCCAGAATCTACCCATGGATCGGAGGCTTGAGAAAGCAAGTGGTTGGCGTAATATTAATTGCTCTCATTATAGTCCTTATGATTCATTTTAGTCTCTTTATGGAATCCTTTAAGTTACTGTTATCTTTAAGAGCACGGTACTATTGTGATCTATTCTGTTTAATTGTATTTTCATTGCTAATAGTAGTAAATCTTTATTTGCGTTATGTGTTTAAGCAGTTAAGTAATGATCTAAAGGATGAGTTGTTAAGGATTATTCCCTACTGAGCGCAAGCTCACCCCCTTTGTTTCTCTTACTGTTTTACATGAGTACCCGATGTCTAGAGAGTTCGAGGCTTGGGAGCTTCAGTTTGTCTTGTGAATTGTCATAGTTTTATGTTGGTCTTTTGTACTAAACATTTTATATCTTACGCTGTATGTTGAGCTGTGACTCACTGGAGATTTTGAACTATTTACTGATGATTTGAGGAGGTTACTTTCTATTTAAAGGTTTATGTCTATTATTTATCGCTTTTCTTTTATTAATTCTAGTCACGTCTCGAGTTCGGTCAAAAAATCGGATTTGGGGCGTGACAATTTGGTATCAGAGCCTGGTTTCATTTGAAACATGTTGAAAATTTTGAACTTGTTTTCAAAACCTCGGATCGACGTCAACTAGGTGGGTAGAGTTAGGAGGTCTAAGTCGTGTACTCAGTGATGCAAGTTAAAAACATTGATGCATAGAGTGGGAACGACTCGAGTCTTACGTATTTCAATGGTTGTTAAAATTTGAATCTTTTCATTACGATGGTTACATTGCTTGAGTGGTATCCTTACCCTATTGACTGTAAGATACAGTGATCGGTGAAACCGAACGGTTGAGATCAGTATTGGGTTAACGAGCTATGATCGAACCGTTGTATGTTGATTGTTGAGTAAATCATCTGTTTAAGTGTGTTACCACCGTGTTGGTCGTTTCATGTTGGTTAAGGTTGAAGGGTTAATTGGTTGAAATGTTGACGAGGTTGGATTATTTGGGGTATTACTTGTCAGGGTGGTGATCGACCGAAGGGTGGACTAATTGAAGGATTGGATTGTTAAAATTTTGAAATTTTTGAGTGTTGACTCGGTTATGATGTTGGGAATTGTTTAAAGAATTAAAGTTGAAAAGATGATCCAATTGGGATGACTGTTGAGAAAAGAGTAGAACACGAGTATTCTTGAATTGTATTGTGTACCTTGCAACGTATGAGAACTCTTTGTATTTAATAACTTGTGAAAATTGATTGGAAAATGTGCCGTTTAAACGGAGGGTTAGTGGAAAATACGAATAGGTCATGCCGAATTTTCCGTAGAATGGGATTGTTTGCACTATCACGGGTTGACTCTGGGGCGCCACTGTAGTCGAACGTGATGGTTGGGTGTCAAGTGGTTACAACGAGGTTCGGGGACGCCTAAATCGAGTTGTAACGACGTGTGATCAACGTGTGAAAGAGGAAAGCTTATGATAAAGGGACTAAGGACTTATTCTTCCCAACTGTTTGCTTTGTACTTTGAACCCCTAGCGTTGGGTATGATTGTGTGTGAACTTTGCCTCCTGTGGGAGTTGGTTGCATTACTTGTTTGCTGTGTGAGACGCACGAGGTGCAGACTTCTTTGTCTATATAAGTACTATATATGACTTATCTACTTACCCTTGATCCAATTAGGATCCGTCGAGACGCACGAGAACGTCCCTTTTTCTTAAATCGTTTCGTTAGTATTAAAATGAGTTTGAACTGTATGTATTACTGCTCGTGTTTACGTTCCGAGGGGTACCAAGAGCCGCCCAGCTGTGGGGCAGGGCCAGTCACCAGCCGTTGGACTGGCAGGGCCAGCAAGTGCCCAGGGTGCTGCTCCCACAGAGCACCAGAGCTTTGAGGATGGACCGTCAGGGTCACCAGAGAGAGATACCCCAGTCGCAGAGCCGACTCAGGCTACCCCTATTGATGAGGTGGTAGACTGCCCCTTCGTTGGTGACTTACTCATTCTGGAGATGACCGCTTTCGACGTGATCTTAGGGATGGATTGGCTTACGAGGTATCGGGCGACGATCGATTGCTTTCGACGTCAGGTGACGGTGAGGTCAGATGACAGAGTTATTACTTGTGTTTTGGGTAGCAAGAGCGGAGTCCTTCTATCCGCTTTGACTACGAGAGTGGAGTCTGAGGTTGTGCAGGGTGGCAGAGACCTACCGAGAGTAGTTTGTGAGTTTCCGGATGTGTTTCCGGAGGAGCTATCAGGTTTACCGCCGGCGCGCGAGATAGAGTTCCGGATCGACTTGATCCCCGGCACGCGCCGATCTCGATGACACCATATCGATTCGCGCCAGCTGAGTTAGTCGAGTTGAAGCGATAACTCGAAGAGTTGCAGGAGTAGGGTTTCATCCGCCCTAGTGTTTCACCGTGGGGAGCGCCCGCCCTCTTCGTCAAGAAGAAGGGTGGTGCCTTGAGGATGTGTATCGACTACCGGAAGTTGAACCGGGTGACGGTGAAGAACCGCTACCCGATGCCGAGGATCGATGACCTGTTCGATCAACTAAGAGGAGCAACCTGCTTCTCCAAGATTGATCTAAGATCAAGCTACTATCAGTTGAGGGTTCGAAAGGAGGATGTGGAGAAGACCGCGTTCCGGACGCGTTACAGACACTTTGAGTTTTTAGTGATGTCGTTCGGGTTGACGAACACGCCAGCAGCCTTCATGGATTTGATGAATGGCATATTCAGGCCGTATCTGGATCAGTTTGTCGTAGTTTTCGTTGAGGACATCTTGATTTACTCGCCTAGTGAAGAGGCACACGAGGAGCACTTAAGGATAGTATTGACATTGCTACGTACTCACCAGCTGTACGGGAACTTGGATAAGTTCGAATTCTGGCTCGTAGAGGTGAAATTCCTCGAACATGTAGTGTCCCGAGATGGTATCTTAGTCGACCTAGCGAAGGTCGATGCAGTTTCGATGTGGGCGAGGCCCAAGAATGTTTTTGAGATCCGTAGTTTCCTGGGATTGGCAGGATATTATCGACGCTTTGTTCAGGACTTCTCACGTTTGGCTGCACCTATGACAGCGTTGACTCGCAAGGGAGCGGAGTTCCTTTAGACTAGTGAGCGTGATCACTCTTTCTCAGAGCTAAAGGCTCGATTGACTACCGCTCCAATGTTGATTGTTCCAGAGCGGGGAGCGGGCTATGATGTGTATTGTGACGCCTCAGGCGAGGTACTTGGTTGTGTTTTGATGCAGTCCGGGAAGGTAGTTGCTTATGGCTCAAGACAATTGAATGTGCATGAGCGCAACTACCCGACCCATGATCTAGAACTGGCAGCAGTGGTCTTTGCATTGAAGAGGAAGGGGAAGAGTATGGCGGAAGAGCATCGTATCTCTTCCAAATGGATCATGGGAGGTGTGAGAAGGCGAAGCTTACGATGACTCTTGACCAGAAAATTGATAAATATATGCAGAAAGTTAAAGATATGAAGGCTACGGACACGTCCGATTTTACCCCGGAACAAAAGGAGCATCATTTGGAAATGATGCAGGTATGGATGGCTCAAATTCAAAAACTTCATAAGCAAATCGACCACATTAATGGGGATGGCACAACCCCGTCACCGGAACCTCTCAAGATGGGAACACGTTCTGGAGCACGGTGAAGAGGCGCTTGTGCAAAGCTGGGAATTTCCCAACCAATCAGTGGACGGTGCAAGCCGTCAAGAGCCATCTCAACAAAAGTGCTACAAGAGTCAGGCGGTATATCACATTGATGAGGAAGGAGAGGGCCCAGGCAGGTCATAGCGGCTGGAACGACGAAAAGTTTAGGGAGCTGGTGATGGAACTCTATCGAATCCACACCATGCCTCTAAAAAACGATTCGAAGATTTTCAAGCTCCACCATTGGATACAACCATTGAAAATGATGACAAGTTATGGGCAGATGAAGGCGAAGCAGGGGTACTTTGACGACGATTGGACGAGTCCGACTATTATAGCAACACAACCCCGCCCACTTCACTCCCCACCGACGATGATAATGTCACACATTTAAGTGGTGACGAGCAACCAGCCGGACGTCCAAGTTCCCCAACCGGGGGTACAAGTTCCCCAACCGGGGGTACAAGTTCCCCAACCGGGAGTACAAGTTCCCCAATTGGCATGCCGCCTCCACGAGAACGCCCAATTGGAAATAAGGCCGCGAAGAGGAAGGGGAAGAGTATGGCGGACAGAGCATCGTATCTCGTCCAAATGGATCATGGGAGGTGTGAGAAGGCGAAGCTTACCGTGACTCTTGACCAGAAAATTGATAAATATATGCAGGGAGTTAAAGATATGAAGGCTACGGACACGTCCGATTTTACCCCAGAACATGAGGAGCATCATTTGGAAATGATGCAGGTATGGATGACACAAATTCGAAAACTTCAGAAACAAATCGACCACATTAATGGGGATGCCTAATTATGTAAATATTTTTATTTATGTATTTTTTAAGTTATGTACTTTTTATTTTTCTTTTTATGAACTTTTATTTCTATTTATGAATTTTATTTCTATTTTATTTAGTAGTTGTTGATTTAAAAATAACGTTAACATATTCAGTTAAAAGCTTAATTACTTACACAATCAGCATTTCTTAAAATCCTGCCCCCATACTTGCCCCTATGATGTGGAGCACACTCTGTTTAGGGGGGCAGGGGGCTGAACCCTGCCCAATCAGCAGAAGGTTCAGCCTCAAGCCTCAGGGTTTAATCCCCCCTTGATGCGGATGCTCTTAGTGGGAACCACGAGGATCGGGATCATGGTCCCAACCCAACCAATTACAAGGCACCATGTGGCGCTAGCCTAAAAAAAAGAAAGAGCCATTGGCTTCCACGCTAGTTTCTTTTTAATAATTCTTTAATGTTTTTCAATAAAAAAAAAATGGCACCACAGACATACATGACACTAACAGAACGACGACACCACAGAGGGCTCTTATCCTATAAACAATACATTGACGTTCGAGGACATCTAAAAATGATACAATCCATTGACATCTTTAAACTGGCCTTGTTGAGCATATATGAGATCGCTTTGGAGCGGATTACGAATCCGACAATTAAGTTTATGTACTAATTTTTAAATTAAATAATAATTAAGCTTACTACAAGTGTTGAAGTTGATTTTCTTTGTTCTAGTCGATATAATTTACTGGTTCTATTTATTACTTTTTTTTATTTTAATATTTAATAAAGGGTTAAATATCGAAACTTACTCCTAAGTATTGGTCACGAATACCACACTACCTAACGTTTCAAAATGACAAATGCACTACCTTAAGTATTGGCCACATGATTTTGTTAGTAAAACCAGACGTAATATTCCATTCTGTTAGTCATATGACATCAAAAGTGTCATATAATGGATGCTAAAATGACATTTTCCCCTTAAGTATTTGACCTCTATACATTTTATAAGGAACAATAACGAGGGTACAATGGTAATGTTCCTTATAAAATGTATAGAGGTCAAATAATTAAGGAAGAACGTCATTTTACCATCTATTACATGACACTTGAGGTCATACTTACCATCTATTTGTCATTTTGAAACGTTGCATTTGTTCATGGCCACTACTTAAGAGTAAGTTTGGATATTTAACCATTTAATAAATTCAACAAAACAATATTATTTATATAGTCAACAAACAAGAATCCATAAAGATATCTGAAATATTCATATAATGTGAAAAACAACAGAATTTGAAGTCAAATCCTGGAATCGAATCCTTAATGCATAGATTCCAAAACAGTTTAAGGATTCAGAACCTCTATAAAGATCCCAACGATGTACATGCTCTAAGGCTAAATAATCATGCTAGGGTTTGTGGATATTTCCTACAAAAATCGTACACATGCGTAGGTAATTAGAATATATTTTATAATAAGATTAGGAAACTTAATTTCTATCTTCCATATAAATACCACGTACATATAAACCAAAAGTCATTCATTAGTTGTGAGAGTAATAAAAAGAGAGTAGTGTTGTCGTGGACGTAGACAAATTGTCGAGCCACGTAAATTCTTGTGTTTTTGTATGATTGCTTATTTTTTCTATGTTACTTTTTGTTTGATTATTGTTTGAAGTTATTATACCTCAACATCTGATATCAGAGATCGGTTCATGACAAGTGGGAGCAATGAAAAAAGATGGGAAAGCTCGAATTGACAACTTTGTTGGCAAGGATTTTGGATTCTAGAAGATTCATGAGGATTATCTGTACTAGAAGAAGCTACACGAACCCTTGTCAGAGACCAAACTTGAAAAGTCAAGTTTAGCGGATCGAAAATTGCTAGATCGACAAGCACTTGGTGCACTGAGATTGACATTAGCGAAGAAAATTTCCTACAACGTCATACATGAGAAGACTATCTACGAATTCATAAATGCACAATCTAATATGTACGGAAAGCCTCCTGAAACAAATAAGGTCTATTTTATTGGTCAATTAGTTAATACGAAGATGAGGGAATGTGTTAGTGTTACCGATCATGTGAACAAATTTAATACGATAATGTCTAGACCAGTGTTAGTGGACATTAAATTCAATGATGAGGCACAAACCTTGTTATTCTTATCTTCGTTACCTGATATTTGGTCGAGAAGCATTACAATGGTTAATAGTTCACCTGGATTTACTAATGTATCATTCGGAAGGATATGAGACTTTATTCTCGAAAAAAATATTTGTAAAAGGAATTCTGAAGAATTGTCAGGCCCCATATTGAACGTGGACAAAAGAGGTAGGAATTATGAAAGAGAGAAGAATAAAGGGCGAGCGAGATCGAAGTCCAGAAGGAGAGGACAGTCTAAAAGCATAACATATGTGGGTATGTGACTTGTTATCATTATCAACAAACTGATCACTTCAAGAATCAGTGTTCGAACCTTAAAAAGGAGAGGAAAGAGAACAACTAAGTGAATGTAACAGAAGACTTTGAAGAAAACACTTTGATCTGTTGTGAAGAGAGGCTAGTTGAGTCATAAATCATGAATTCATGTGGTTCTTTCCATACTACCCATCATAAGGATATGTTGGTGAACTTTACACCTAAAAAAATTATAATTCATCTAGTTAATGATCATATGGAAGAAATTGCAGGAGTATGAGATGTGAATCTCAAAAATCCCATGGATAAAATTTAGACGTGAAAGAATATAAGGTGTACCTCTACCATAAGGGGAATGTTGATCTCCATAAGTTAGTTGGACAGTTTGAGACATAGATTAATATTTGAGAACGACCAATAGAAGGTAAAAGGGATTTTGATTATTGCTTGAGGATGGAAGAGAGGAACTTTGTACATGACGGGAGGCCAGTGGAAGTAGTTAATATATTACTTACGAGCCTGATCCTTCATGTTAATGACACCAACGAATTGGGCATATGAGTGAGAAATGAATGAAGATGCTAGTTTCAAATGAGAAGATTCCAGAACTGAAGAATGTGAAGGTTTGATTCCATAAGTAATGTGTGTTTGGAAAGCAAATCGAGTCATCTTCGCGAAGTCATAACTGTATCCTATGGATAAGAAGTTGAAAATGGTGCATTAAAACATGTATGGACCCACTAAAGTTCCATACATTAAAATATATCGCTACTAAGCCACTTTCATTGATGATTACACAACTTCCTAAAACACGGGTGTTGGGTTTTGTGCCCTAGGACAAGTCACAATACGTACAATGTCATTTGTGAGTTAATGAAAGTTGGCAAACATTTTGTTATCGTTAAATTGTAATATTGACTAAATTGAATGTACTACTCTTTCTAAGTTGTCGGGGATTAGCTCCCCGGTAGTAGAACTCTTAGAACAAATAAGTGAGTATTCATTCGTCCCTAGCCTAAACTAATAGTTAGAGCTAGTGTGCCTGCTGGTTGGAGGATCATGTTTTACTGATCATGCATATAAAAATATGAGTCAACATCACAAATGCCAACGAGTTTGACATAGGATGTCCCACCTTGAGAGTACTCCATAGAACACGAGACATGGGTATTTCTCAACTAACAAATTAGATCTTAGTCGTACAACGATGACATCACCATACTATGTATATGTGTTGATTCATGTCTTGACATAACCAAACGCTACTCCTGACAAGATAGTTATTAGGGTTATGTTCAGATATGGCTACACACATACGAGGTATATGGTTGATGGTCATAGGAACTTGTCACTTGTGTTTATACAAGTCAGATGTCATTAGGACCCCTCTTGATGAGTAGAGGATTGTAAAAGAAGCATGGTCATGCGTGTGATTTGTCACATACGATCCGAACTCAAAATCAAGACACCTTCTTTTTCTAGGTTTCCTTATCCTGATTGGAGTTGGTTTATGGTAAACTAAACCCTATAAATAAATACTAAGGGGGAGAAAATTACAAGCCATTAAACTGCAATTTTCGTCCATCAACTTTAGAGAGCAAGAGTGAAAACATTCAAGGCTACTAGAAAGCTTTAGTTGTGGATTCACATTACTTGTGTGTGTACCGTTAGAAGGAAAACACGTGGGTGCCTCGACTCGTCTTCTTAAAGGTCCTAGTCTCAAATCGGAAATCTTAAGTATCATACGTTACTCTTCATCGAGGTAAGCACTCTAAATACATGTTTAGATTAGTTTTTGTGATGCATGTTATTCTAGGTTTTAATAGGATTAACGATTTTTTTTTGTTTTCCGTTGTGTTTACGAAACATGTAATCCTACAATGGTATCAGGATACTGAAGGATGAGCTTGAGATGCCTTAGCATAATGGTGATTCTGAGAATATGAACAAAACATTAATGAAAGAGCGAAGAGTATGATGATGCAAGGTTTTGGGCAGACGAAATAAACACAACAACATACCTCATCAATCGTGGACCCTCAATACCTTTGGGATTCAAGATTCCTGAAGAATAATGGTGTGGAAAAGAGGTAAATCTTTAGTATTTGCGAGTCTTTGATAATGTTTCTTATGTGAGAGTAAAGGAACTTAAAAAAGACAAACTTGATCCAAAATCAAAGAAGTGTGTATTCATTAACTATGTATCCGCTGAGATAGACTATAGATTAAGGGATGAGTCAATGATGAAAGTTATGAAGACCGCTTCAAAAAAAAAATAAAAGGGTCGGACCGGGTCGGACCGGACCCGACCAGCAGACCCGGCCCAAACCACAGACCCGGCCCAAGTCCGACCTATTTAAGGTCAGTTTTTTTTTCGGGTTTCGACCCACTCTTTCTCTTGCCCCCATCTCGCGCAGCCTCACTCCCGATCTCCTCTCCTTCTCCTTTTTCGAACTCACTCCCGACCTTTCTCCCTCTCAGTCCTTCGATCCCGACCATACACGCACCGACCTCCCGCCTCCATCTCCGGCCACTCCCCTCTCACCTTCCCCTCTCTCCCTCTTCTCCGTTCAACGCCGAACCCTCCGACCCTCTAGCCACAGTCCGATTGCCGAGCCTATCGAACCCTCGCCGTACTCCGAGCTCCTTTCCCTCTCCCTCTTAGATCAGAGCTGAGCTACCTCTCCACTCGAACTCACCGGCACCGCCTCTTTTCCCTGTACCGTCCGAAACCAACACCGCCGCCGGCGTGTTCGTCCGAGTTCCTTCATCTCCGACCATCACCTCCCCTTCGTCTCGTCCAGCTCCGCTCTCCGACCGCACCACAGCCCGCGCGTCTGTCCAACCGTGCCGCCGTGTTTATTTCCACGGTGAGAATCTCGAACCCTGGGGTCTTTGGTCGCCGGTGGTGTTTCCGCCGGTGACCGGCCGGGCTAAAGTCCAAACCCTTCCCGTCTTTTTTTCTTTCTTCGTGGATCTGGGCACTTCATTACCAGAACCTTTTGGATCTGGTTTTTCTTTGTTAAAGCAGTTTTAAAGAGAAAGGATCTGAAAATCAAAACGGGGTTAAAAATAAAAAGGGTTAAAATCAGATTTAAACGAAAACGGGCGTTTTGAAAAGGACTAGTAAATTGAAATGTGAATAAACCAATCTGTGATCGGATTTTAGAAAGCGTGGATCGACTAAACCGAACGTTAAATCGGACCTTGAACGGGATAATAGCGGAACAATGAATCAGACCTCGGGAAGCCTCGACATCCGTGCATTGGGACCCGTGCCTCGATATTTTTCCCTCGGGAACATGCACCGGTTTCGGTGCGCGGATGCTCGAACCCGATTCGTTGTAATCCCGCTTTTAGCCCGCTCGAGTTTAAAGGACAACTGTCGGGTCTAGACTGGACTAATCGTAACCTTTAATTTAGCGGTGGAACTGTTATTAATTTGTGGCTTCGTGTTAAATTTAGAGTCCGGCTTCGATCGAAGAGAAGACCGGAGGTAGCGAGCCAGGACGCCAGCAGCTAGGAGACGTAGCACTTGTTCTTCGGTTGAGGTAGGGAAAAGTAGCCGGATCTCGGCCTTGACTAGGGAAAGTTAACAGTAGAAATGCATGTGACACTGGGGTGTCGTGGGTTAAGTGGGTTATCGAATATTAGAAAGGCATGATACGGGAACGTAGCGAATATTGGAAATGCATGTGACACTTAGTGGTGTCGTAGGAGCAGAGAACTTAGTGTTAGTAGAATTACTGGAGGCATATGACCATGCCCGGAGGTTGATTGTTATTATTTGTGTCTTGGGTGGCCATGAGAGCCCGTATTTTATTATCGATGTATTGTGTGGCCATGAGAGCCTGTGTTTGACTGTTGAGTCTTAGGTGGCCATGAGAGCCCGTATTTTATTATCGATGTCTTGGGTGGCCATGAGAGCCCGTGTTTGATTGTTGAGTCTTAGGTGGCCATGAGAGCCCGTGTTATTATTTGTGTTTGGGTGGCCATGAGAGCCCGTGTATTAAGGGGGCCCGCCCGTCAGTAAAGGGGTCCTGGCCGCGCGTGTGTGGTTCGGTGGTTGTGAGTGTGACAGGTCGACCGCCTGGCCCGACTTTGTGTCGGGGAAGCGCGTGAGAGAGAGAGAGGTTACTGATACAGTTCGACCGCCTGGCCTGAGTGGTTCGGCAAAACGCGTGATTGAGGGAGGTTACTGAGCAGCTGGTATGCGATCCTTTGTGATCTTGTCTGGTGTGCGATCCTTTGTGATCTTGGGTGTTGTGTGGTGGTCTTTTGAGTCCTTGTAAGAGGTCGTGATCGTTGTGTTGGGACTACTTTACGGGTCAGAGTGTTGAGTTGGTCAAGGAAGGTAACAGTGTGTGTGTGTCAGTCGGGTTACTAGAGTTTTGGGGATAGTAGTCCCCGGTGTTGAGTTGGTTGTTGGTGTTACCGGCATTGTCTGCTAATTATGCCATAGTCAGTCTGTTATCCGTGGTGGTGAGCGAACGCTCACCCCTAGCTGCTTTTCCTACAGGTACTTGTCGCAGGTCGGACTAGGTGAGCTTCCGAAGCTTGAAGAGCTAGGGGCGGGAGTCCGGGTTACTTTTTAGTCTAGCGACGGATACCTCGCTTTTTGTCCGCTTGTGGGACGTTTTATTTTGAGTTGTAATTATCCTTTTTTTGAACTAAACTGGTATTGTAAAGTGTTTTAATGGAAAGGGTTTCAAAGTGTTTTCTTATTTTAAACGTTCGCGTCCCGAGTTCGGTTTACTGAAATTGGGGCGTGACAGAAAGTCCTTAGAATTAGATATGTCATATTCTATGGAGTTAGATATCATTAAATAACTGTGTTAGAAGATATTACATAAGAAAATCTTGCAGCCATCAATGAGAGTCCAGTGTAGGAAAATAATGAAGAATTACTACGAGATACCCCGATACTTGAAGTGAGGAGATCAAATAGAGTTTTAAAAACCTCCAGAATGGTTCTCTCTGTCACTACATTATTTTTTGTTGGCTGAGAATGAAGAACCTTAGTGTTATACAGAGGCGGTTCAAACAGATGATTCGATTAAGTGGGAGTCAACCATATATGAAGAGGTGAGGTCTCTTGAAAAGAATGAAACTTGGTCGTTGATTAAGTTACTAGCCGAGTAGAAGGCTTAACAAAATAAAACGATGTTAAGGGTCAAGGAGGAATATGATGGTAACAATAGGTACAAGGAAATGTTAGTGGTCAAAGTATTTCAATAGATAAAAAAGGATTGACAACAACGAGATATTCTTTCTGGTATTCAAGATGACTACTATTAGACTTGTTTATGTATCATGATTGCATGTGATCTTCACCCAGAGTGGCTAGATGTGAAGAATATGGTCTTGCATGATGATCTGGATAAAGACATTTATGTGATACAACCAGAGGGTTTCCAAATAGCTGAGAGTGAAGATCTAGTTTGCAAATTACAAAAAAAATGTATGACCTGAAACAAGCATCAATACAATGGTATTTGAAGTTTGAAGATTTTATGATGAGACATGGGAACTCAAGATGTGTCATGGATCATTGTTTTTATGTGTCACGCCCCAAATCCGGTTTTTGACCGGACTCGAGACGTGACTAGAATTAATAAAAGAAAAGCGATAAATAATAGACATAAACCTTTAAATAGCAAGTAACCTCCTCAAATCATCAGTAAATAGTTCAAAATCTCCAGTGAGTCACAGCTCAACATATATCGTAAGATATAAAATGTTTAGTACAAAAGACCAACATAAAACTATGACAATTCCCAAGACAAACTGAAGCTCCCACGCCTCGAACTCTCTAGACATCGGGTACTACTGTAAAACAGTAAGAGAAACAAAGGGAGTGAGCTTGCGCTCAGTAGGGAATAATCCTTAACAACTCAACCTTTAGATCATTACTTAACTACTTAAACAGATAACGCAAATAACGATTTACTACTAATAGCAATGAAAATACAATTAAACAGAATAGATCACAATAGTACCGTGCACTTAAAGATAACAGTAACTTAAAGTATTCCATAAAGATACTAAAATGAATCATAAGGACTATAATGGGAGCAATTAATATTACGCCAACCACTTGCTTTCTCAAGCCTCCGATCCATGGGTAGATTCTGGGATCACATCGGTTCCCATAATTTCGATCCACCAGAGTACCCATGTCATATCAGATTTTCCCTCGGTCCAGAGGAGGCACATACATCAGGGCACCGGAAACCATCCCATAGGGACGCTCATCGTCGGGATTCTCGGAAATACCTCCAAAGGACCATAAGTCATAGGGAACCAAGGTAGTGCTCCCGTAGGACGCATACACATGGGTGAAGCCGCAGTAACCATTTCTTACAGAGTAATCCAACCAACTATCCCGAGAAGTCCATCTCCAATAACCAATGCCCTCAAGCTCCAAGAATCAATGCCCCGTAGGGTCCAATAACCAAGGCCATCCGGCTCCAATCATTCCCGTTAACCATTCCCACACCGGACTCCTCAACGGTATGGGTGCCATACCCAATCACCATTAATCATTTCCTTAAACCATCCCCACACCGGACTCCTCAACGGTGGGGTTAGCATACCCGACAAAGCCAATATTCTAAGACTGAGAATAAGGGAGACGCAAAATAACAGATCAACCAACCAACGTTCATCAAACCACACGTTCACCGTAACACACCAAAGGCAACCATTTACTCCTTCCACTTACCGTATACTTACTTGTCACGAACCATCGGTCTATCGATCACTTGATCGTGCCCCTTTGGCACAACCAGTCATACTCGATCATCCGTTCAAACAAACAATTAATCACCACTCAATCAACCAACAAATCATTCAAGCATTCAAGTTCAATCATTCAAACATTCAAGCATTCAAGCATGCGTTCGATCTAGTTTCATTAGACTCTTGATTATCCTAATAACTAGAAACCAAGCATGTGAACCTAGCACACAACTAATCCGAGAGCTCATCATGGCCTCTCTACCAGTAAAACAATTCCCAAGTATTAAAAGCGAGTTACACTAGTTATTCTCATCCTAAGCATGCATACTAGACTCATCCGTTTATTAGTAATTGAAATACGATTATTCTAGTTATTCGCATCCTATATGCAATTCTAGGACCTTTCCAATTTTATTAACCTAATAGGCATACTAAGCGTTAAATAAGAAATTAAGACTTTCCCTACCTTGTGGACTTCCTCTAACAAATCTCTGTTGTAATGCTTGCTTTCACCTCTCCTCCGTTCTTCACACGGGTACCGGAAAGGCCTTCGATCCTCGAGCTCGAAACCAAGGTATTTGGAACACAAGAAAACTCCAATAAAGATCTAACTAAGCAGCAAATAAAGACTCAAACCCACTCCAAGGAACCAGTTCACAACAAAGATCGAAAATGACGAAAAACACTCCAAAAGGACCCAAAACTGGTCTGCCACGGAAGAGGTCATGGAGCCGTGACACCACCCGTCACGGATGATGTCACGGAACCGTGACACGTGCCGTCACGGACTCCCTCACGGAGCCGTGAAGTCGTCCATCACGGTTTCCGTCACGGATCCGTGGCGACCCAGTTTCGCCCTTCTTCAACCTCCAGCTCCTTTTTCCCGAAAATCCACAACCAAACTCCATTTTCAACCATTTTCAGCTCCCCAAACAGTTAGATACCTCCAAAACTCCTGTACCCATGGTAGGAATCAACAAATAAACAAGTTTACAAGGATTCTCCAACTCATAATCAAATCAAAACTCCATGAAACCCAAGGTTTTCCACCAAAACCCACCAAAGCTTCTTAGCAATAACATCTAACACCAAATCAATCAAGACCAACAATTTCTAGCAAAACCCAAGCCAAAACCCAAGAGATGAAAGTGCTTGGAATGGAAAGTTGAGGATACACATACCTCTAGTAAGATGAGAAGATGAAGGTGGGAGGGTTTTGGAGAAGAATGGATGAACAACTTGGAGCAAGGAGCTCCCTTTTCTTCTTCTTCTTCTTCTTCTTCTTCTTCTTCTTCTTCTTCTTCTTCTTCTTCTTCTTCTTCTTCTTCTTCTTCTTCTTCTTCTTCTTCTTCTTCTTCTTCCTCCTCTCCCTTTCTCTCTCTAATTTTCGGCTACACCAACAAATATGAGCTGAATTTGGTCTTCCAATTCCATATAAGACCTAGATTTGGTTAAAGACTAAAAGCCCCCTTAGATCTTTTCCCCTTTAAAGGCTTTTAGGAGGGCATAATGGTCCAAGACCACTCATTTCCTCTCCTATTATGCTTTATGGACAAGTGTCCAAGTAGGGACCACAAATATCCAAATTAAAATTCAGCACAATAATTAACTAGGTCTTAGTCGATAAAAAGTCCAATTTTGACCATAGTTGACTTTCCCCAATATTATACTCAAACGAAAGGAAACGGCCCAATTAAGCCAACCGTGATGACGGCTAAGCATTTTGGGCCCCGGAAAAGCCCCGAATGACCTTCTGAGTCATCGGTTGACTTTTTCGGTAGAAAGTCAAACTTGTCTTAAAAGTCACCGGTTCGAACGGGATCGACTGGGAGCGGTTCTTACATTATGTCAAGCACTTAAATTGACCCGACTTCATATTATTGTTTTCTGATGATGACATCTTGATTGCAGGACCTAACAAGTAGAAATCAACAAATTGAAGAACAGATGTTTGAAGAATTTGAGATGAAAGACTTAGGCGCAAAAAACTAAATACTTAGAATGAGAATTACTGAGGATCGATCTAATGGAAGTTTAAAGTTATCTTAAGAGAAGTATATTGGGAGATTTTGAACAAGTTCAGTCTCCAAGATACTAAGATAAATAGTGCACTGTTGGAAAGTCACTTCAACCTCACTCGAGAGCAGTCACCTAAAACAAATAAGGAAAAAGGAAGAAATGACTAAGGTCTCATATGCATTAGTAGAACGTAGTTTGATGTATGCACTGGTTTGCACAAGGCCAACCATTACACATATAATGAGAGTTGTTAGCATATTTATTTCTAATCTTGGGAGAAAGCATTGAGAAATAATCAAGTGGTTGTTTCGCTATTTGAAGGGCGCTTCAAAGATTGTACTACATTTTAAGAAGAATGATGTGTACTTAGAAAAGTTTTTTTGATGTAGACTTAAGTGGATGTTTGGATACAAAAGAGTACTACATGATACATCTTCACTTTGGGTTGCACAACAATTATTTAGATGTCTCGAATATAGAATATTGTTTCTCTTTCAACCATTGAAGTTGAGTACATGACTATTTCAAAAGTCATAAAGGAAATGATTTGGTTAAGAATTTCTTGGAGGAGTTAAGGAAGAAACATGCGGACAGTACTTTGTATAGCGAAAGTCAAAGCGTCGTTCACCTCCCAACAATCCCACGTTTATGATAAGACGAAACATATTTAGCTGGGATCATTAGGGGTTAATGAATGATAATAATTTTCCCTTCAAGAAAAGCCTCAAGTTAAAGAGTTCTATAGATATGTTGACTAAGGGGGTTATAATGGAGAAATTGAAATTATGCATAACGTCATGTGACCTTCATGGTTAGTTGATGGAAGATGTCGCACTACTTCTACAGAATTAATGGAGGAGCATTGGGTTGTCATTGGAGTTACACAAGGTTGAGCGAAGTGAAGACATTTGGGGATAGTCTCCAAGAGGGAGATTGTTAGGATTTTGTGGATATTTCTTATTATATTTAGAAAAATCCTACTCTTCTTAATAGATTTAGGTAGGTAAAAAAAATATGTTTCCGGATAGGATTATGAAACCTAGTTGTTATCTATTTACTCATTGTCTTCCCTTATAAATATCATGTACATGTAAACTAAAAATCATTCATTACGTGGGAGAGAAATAAGAAAGAATAATATGCAGTGGATGTAGGCAAATTGTCGAACCACGTAAATTTTTCTGTTCTTGTGTGATTGGTTACTTCTTACTTAATTATTTTTCCACGTTGTTATACCCCAACACAACAAAATCTTTTAACCTACCAAATGATGACAAATATATCCTTATTAGAGACAAGATAGAAAATCAAAATGAGAGAGAAACAAATAAAACTAGGATAAGAGGTTGCCTAGAAGCTCAGTAACCGAGTCTTTCAGCTATAAATGAATCATATGATGCCTCCCCACCGCTTTCATCCAAGAAAAAAAAACATCATGTTGAATCCTCATTAGAAACTCTGGTTTTTATTTAAATTGTCCAAATTGTTTCTTGTTTTGGCACATAAGGTTGATAGGTTTTGTTTCTGAGTCTGTGTTCCGCAGGCTACCTAAGTCCAATTATGGATCGGGGCATCTATAAATCTTCTCTGATTAAAAAAACAAACAAGGATCAAGAATATCTATACCCTCAAAACTCTCATATTCCACTTCAACGAAATAGGCCACATAATAAATAGACATAAATGATATAAGTCTTTGTGAAGCTAACAATTAAATTAGAGAAAGTGCCCGAAAGGGAGTGGGGAAGAAGAAAGTACCCCTCGAACACCTCATCAACCAAAAACAAGAGATCACACTCTCCATACCTCGTGACCTATAAAACGAATATGTGAGAAACCTTCACCATGAGAACCACATAACATACACATTCCCCCACCCACAAGGAAATGGACCTCTCGATCCATTAGAAATGACAATAGCCTAATTTATACCCACACTTGAAAAAAATTCTTCGAGAAAACTAACACTAAACATAACAATAACGATAGATTCTGATAAATCTCGAGGTTCACCACAATAGGATGAGTTTGGGCTTTTTTTTATTCCAAACTTTTAAATATGCAAACATGATCCTAGAATGTTATTGCAACATATGATTACATTACATGCAACATACAAAAAACTGATTGTCAAATGAGAATGCACATTTTGATCAAAACTGTTTTCTCAAAATACTCCTATTGAAAATACATAAATCGATTAATAACACTAAGCATAAAGTACTCGTATTGAAATTCACTTTCTTCTGCTTATTTTCGTTCTTTCATTCTAACATCGTGTTTTATCTTTTTTCTATACATGGATCCTAGATATTCATATGCGAGCATGTCAATCTCATCTCAACTAATCATAGAAAATCATGACTAAAAAGGGTTTTATTCAATCTTGTGATATAAGTCAAGGAAAAAGGTATGAAAATGATTTGAAAAGAGACCATGTAATACCACTTGACAATAATTGTTTGAAACGATCTTAGCCGAGACACGCTCCTTTCCTCTCAAATACCCTACTGTACCGTCTCTTTCAATCAGCCGCCGCCGGAAACCACGGCTTCGGCCATGGAAGCCGGCGGCCTCTTCTTTCTCTACCCTTCTCATCTTCTCCCTTGTTCCTCCTTTCTCCCTTTGAAAAGCTTCTCCCTCCACCAGCTTCCGACCCTCTCCACCTCTCCTCAAGCGAGCTCGGCCTGACGGCTTCCACAAGTCGTCGGACACGGCTCCTTTACCGGACGTCATTCGCCGCTGCCACCCGTGTCCCTGCTCCTCCATCCGTGCTCTGTCGCCAACCTTCATCCTTCGACGCCCGTAATCCTCCACACAGCCTCCAACCGATCAGATCTGCCACCCCTGACCCCTTACCGGTCAGATCTGCCGGTTGGACACCATTCCCTCACCTCGCCCCCAGCCCTAACCGACGGTTGTCCACGACTTTGACCACCCCGACGACGACGCCCGGCAAGAAGCCCCCCCTCCGGCCTTACCCCATAACATCGACGACCAAATATTTTCATCCGATCAAACCTCTTTGCCACGTTCTTCCTCCGGTCGAATGGTCAGATTTGTACCCACCTTTTGTCGAAACACCGCAGTTCAAGCCATATGCTCATGCATTTCGTGTTTATCCGGCCAGACTCGTGCACCAGCTCCAAGTGGATCAGATCTGCACCTACCGGCGCCGCCCCCACCCCAAACATCGGAGGTCGATCTCGAGTAGTTTTTGCTCGTCGTCGTTGTTATTTTTGTTTTTTTGTGTTGTTTGTTTTTTGTTGTCCCCTCTACCGGAATCCCGAATCTCCGATAGATGTGGCTGCTGCCTCTGGTGGCGTGTCCAATCAGTTTCCACTTTCGACGGATCTTACCAGAGAGTCGATAAGAAAGACCGATTTGGTAATGTTTGGTTTTCTAGGCGTTGTGTCGCCCTGTTCGAGAGCTATTCATCTCTCTAGTCGTCTCTCGGTTTCCCGAAAACGATTGGTGGATGCAACGCTTATGTGTTTCGATGTGTGTTGTATGGTCTGTAAGGTTTATTAGTTATTAATGAATCTTTCCTTTCAAAAAAAAAATACCACTTGACAAACATGCTTCATCTCGTGAACCTAAATGTTTCTTATACTCCCCTTTTAACACACTTTAGGCTCATTTTCTTTTGCCTCTCATTTCATGTTCTCTTTTGGGTAACATGTTTTCTTCTTCATCTTCTTTGTCTATCCACAACCTCTAAACCACCACTTCATTTTCACACCCTCGAGGGTATAACCAACTGGAGCTTCGTTTTTGCCAAATGTCTTCATCTTCTTCAAGTCTTCGGTTGGCCGGTTAAAACCCGACACCGGCCATTAAAACTGCCGGTCAAAGATAAACCCTCACCTGGGGTCAGTGCTAAATTTTGGGGAACCGGAAGCCCTGGTCTTATAACTAGAAACAGCTGTCGATGCTAGTCACCAGTCAATACACACCTCTATAATGAGAACTGTCTTTGCAAACAAAGAGAGCTCAATCCCGTATATAAATGCCTCAATATGCTTATGAAGTGGCCAACCAATTCACTCACTTGTTGGGCAACACTTCAACACAATGCGAACATTCATCATATGGCCAAGACATAACCCCAAGAGACTTGACATTAGAATGATGAAATCAACATGACAAAAATTAGTGTAGAGTGAATAAAAATGAAGAGTTTTATTGTGGACACCACATGACAAAAATTGGGTCTCCACTTGATGATGTAAGTACCCTTAACTTCTAACTATACTGAGGATAAGCAGCTCTTTACCCACTTTTTTGTCACAAAGAATTTGGGTTAACCTGGAAAAATGGTCTGAAGAGAAGGAATATACAAGTCAAACAAGGCATGACTTCATCGAAGACGTTTGTGAATCTCTTCCCTAAGAACTTGAGTAACCAAGTTTTCATCAGCAGTTGATTTCTCATTCCTCAAAATGCCGTACAGTGTGTTTAGTTCTTCTGGGTTTGCTTTCTTGAATAGCCCCCCAAGTATTGTATCAACTCCATTGAGCGATGCACTGTTCGTCCTACAAGTCTCTTGATGATCTGATCTTCCACTGTTACCAACGGACAATGGAACCTGTACTTGGGGACGGGAATATGGTCTTGAATCCCAGTACTCTTTACAAACTCGATTTCTGTCCAATGCCTCTACAGCCTGAAGAGACCAAGTAAACAAGAAATGAGACTGAAGAGGATTTGTAGTTCAAGCACTTTCTGGGTTATGGTTTCAGAACAAATCATCATAAGAAACACATCAAGAGTTTGATGAATTTATTTACCTGCACAATTACTGGTGAAGAAAACCCAAACATTTCTAAACCGTCAAGACTCCCAGGTGGTTGTAAAGGAGGTAGGTTTTTTCTACCCCATTTGTGTTGCTTTGCTATCTCCATATTTACTCTGTCTCTCACCAATTCCCAGCACTTGGCAGCTGAAATATGGATAAATACTTCAGTGCGACAATGTTCCAACGAAACCTGGAACAATGGATCAGATAATAGTACAGAACACTGCATCAGTTTCTATTGAGTTGCAACATGCTTCAAAGAAAGAGGCTGTAAGTTTCATTACCATGAACAGAGGTCTATCAGATCCTGATGCTTCAAGGATTTCTGATACATAATAAGACATATTCGTTGGATCTAAAACACTTATGTAGCGGACCCGGCTCTTAAATCCTGTACAAAAAGCATGATCAAGATTAGTGAGTTTCAAGTTTTTCTGACCATACCCACAACTTATCTGGCACTCTTTAGACAGCAGAGTGCAACGCACCTTTTGGGAAAATTGCCTGTTTATTGCACCATGATTTATCATCAAGCACAGACCCAAATTCAATAGGCTCAACGTTGCTGTTAATTCGCCTCACTACCTTAGCAATTCGTGGGCCAGGGCGCAAGCCTTTGTTCACATTGTTCACAACGAAAGAAGGTTGACCCATAGTACCCCTTACACGATTCACCAAATGAGAACTCACATTTGCATCTATATTTTTACCAAGATTTTTATCACAATTGGCACCGACTGAACCCAATTGAGAGGACATGTTAGACCCTAGAACTATTCCATCTTTATTGCTATGTTCACTCCGTTCTTCGCTATGCGATGACTTCAGATCCCTTTCTCTTGTTTCTGGTGCACTCCCTTTATCATCATTAACTGCAATATTCTTTACAATTTCTGGACCCTTTGCCAAAGTTGTTTCTTTGGTTCCACTGGAAATTACCTTCTTTGGCTCCTCACCTTCATCATCACTAAGAAGTATAACACTATCAAGTCCGGAAACTCCTAGCTTTTTCACTTCTGGTGCCTCGTCACTGGAATTTTCAGCATATGATGTATCTTCTTTCGAGACTTGACAACATGGAAGACTTAAATCAGAGACTGGAAGCACAGATTCTTCTTTCTTGACCTTTGTTTCAAGCACAGACCTATTACGTGAAGGTGATGCTTTCAGAGCCAGCACAGCAGTCAATAACTTTTCTGGTTGTTGCAGCAAGGTTTCATTGATAATTCTTGTTTGGCCTTCTTTCCCACCTAAACCAGTTATAGATACTGAATGTTGAGGATTCACATCTTTCACTGCTTTTCCAGGAAATTGCATATTGCCTCTAGAGTACGCAGAACTCAGATCCAATCCAAGATCCAGTTTTGCCCATCTGTATACTGCAGATAACTTTCCTTCCAGTGCCTGGACAAAGATATCTAATTCATTGATGTCATACCGAAAAAGGAAGAACTTATCGCTCCAAGCACATTCACACAACTGCTTTGCATGATTTAAGCATGCATATCTATCAGGAGAGCAATGACAACCAGCTGCAGATAGGTGCAGATCAAAAAGGCATATAGTACATTCTCTCTCACTGGTGGCATCAAAACTGCTCTCCATCTTCATAGCCTGAGAAGAATTGCAAAGAAATTCCCTCCTTGTCCTTTCTATCTCAACACGCGCCTACAAAAGAGAATATAAATAGTCAAAAAGAGTAGCTCTATATCAAATATAGTATTCTTTGTAAACTATATGCATGACTAATGATTCTATACATTTTTGCTTTGACCACAATTTATGAAAAGACCTCAGCGAGGATCCAAGAATTCGACTTTACCTTAAGTGCTCTTGTTAATATCCCATCCTTCCCACAAACAGCTTTCCATCTTAAGTTATCAGTAGTATTTTTCTTCAGTAAGTTAAGTTCCCAATGTGCCTTTACTGCTTCCCTCGCTGCTCCAAGCAAAAGTTTATCATGGGATATGGACGTTCTTCGTCCCTGCTCACGATAAAGCTCCACAGCATTCTGACCGTGGGGTAACCAATCAACAGGAGCCACATTTACTGCCTCAGCACAATTGAAGCCAGAGTTAAATCCTGAATGATATGCTCGAGGGAAGGTCAAAACAAACTCTCCAGGATTCTGAACACATCGAAAGACAGGTACTCCTTCAGACTTCAGTATAGAAGGCGAAAGCTGTGTGACCTGAAACAAAATAAATAGATATTTACAAGTCTGGGGAATCACAAAATATGACAGAAAAAAATAAGAACCTAAACTAACCAGCTTATGAAGTAAGTCAGGCTGCTCTTCAAATAAGTCTGGTAAATGCTTTCTCATAACTGCCTCCAATTTAAGAGCATCACAGGCTGCTACACCATACCACAATTTTGGAGCGCCCCAATGCATATAATTCAATGAGTACAGGTGATGATCTTCAACATGCTGTAATAAGGAAGTAAAAACAAAATGAATCAGCACATATATTGCTTTCACATTACAGACGCACAAGAGAAAGGAAGGGTAAAAGGGGAATCAGAAGTTTACCCAACAAAAGGAGGAAAAGCACATTCCGATATACAACCATGGAACAAGAACACCAGATATGTCACTGCCCTCGTATGACAGCACAGAACCTGGAAGCCTCGGAAAGGTATTCAAATTCCATCCCGATTTTATATATTTTTCATCTGATGTAGAGCTGACTTGGTTTGACCTTTTGGGAAAACCACTGCCAAAAGTTCCAGTTTCTAGATCAGCGCCATATAGCACCTATTAGGATACAAGCAAAGCAATGAAGAAATATGTGTCAGGGAAAGGGGGACAAATTCAACAAATTGATTATTTGTATAAACCTACCTCAATTTCTTCTGTAGGTTTCTCCACCATTCGCCAATATTCACCCTCAATAATCTCCAATGAAGGCTCCCAGTGCTCAATAATAGTGGACATGTTACCTCCCATATCTCTTACTGTTTTATTCTTGCCGAAGTACTGGGCCTTGAAGTCATCAGCGTATTTTTGAAATGTATCCAAAGTAAAGGCTGGGCCGGGCTCAAAACCGAAACTTTCAGCTTCAAGGTGTCCAGCATCACCAGGGCCCATTGTATTTGCACCACCAACCCCACAATCTACAGCCATCCTCATGCATTTTCTCCTTTTCCTCCTTGCATGATTCTGTATCTTTGACATCTTTCTCATTGAATTTCGATTCTGAAGTTTGTCAATCCTTTGAACACGGGTAGTAAATTTTGATGACTCCCACACACTCTTTTCCTTCAGAGGGCAAGGAGGTTTCCAAGAAGGAGGAGGAACAATGCGACATATTCCATATGGCTCTGCTTGCAATCGTATGCTTGCTATGTATTTTAAAGTATCTTCAAATTCCTAGAATTAAGAGTTGTTTCAGGATAAAACACACACATAAGAATCCAATATGCATAACTCCAAGAAGACAAACTTGAGCACTTTAAATAACATAAACTATCACAAAAATGACGGTAAGAACCTCTTCATTTGGGTAGAACACCGGGGCATCCACAACATCAGGTTTACATGCATCTTGTGGTCGCCATTTTGCAATAACCTGTTCCAGGCTTCAAATATGAATTAAATAATAGATGACACGAGTGTTGAAAACCAAATCAACAAAAAGATTAAGGAACCAAACAATGTCAGAAGAAATGATAATGAATTATAATTTACGATAAATACTATAAGATAACAAGCCGAACAAAGAATGATACCTTTTGGCAATTGCTACACTCTGGGCATCCACGAATAACCCCTTTAGGAAGGCCGGGACTTGCAGGGAGACTCTGCAGTCACAAATGACATGAGTTACTACCGATGGAAAACATTTTGGCTCCCACATGAATGACATCTTACTTCTACAGAATCAATGCCCTAAAATTTGTAAATACATAATGTAACAGAAAAAAAAAAGCACTAACTTGCTGAAGCTGATCAACTTCGCATTCATCCTCGGAGCTGTTACTGTAATGTCCACGGTTTATCCAAGGTTTTCGTCGAAGGGACCTTGTAAGCTTTGCACTGTTACCTATGTCAAGTTCAGTTCCCGTCTGAGCTGACTGCAATTGAGAAGCGCTAACAGATTCCAAACAGTTAATCACTGTGCTCTTCTCTTCTACCCTCTTTAAAGCAAAAGATGCAAATGCCTCGAAACCAGGAGGTACTGATGGAATATCAAGATTTTCATCTTTCACACAAGCACTGAAGAGTTCTGTCCCCATCTATATACTGTAAAAGATGGAAAATTGATGGTGTGTCAAAGTTTTTCCTGTAAATACGCTAGCAGGAACAGTTTAACATCAGAAGTACAGTCTAGTAGATGCTTGGTTGACCTGCTAACCTTCACTGATCACAGATGAACAGCCTGAATCTAGAGAAGTCAATACTGTATCCCAGGCATCTCAAGTAATAGCTCAAAAGAATGCTTATCTGCAATACAAATAAATAAAAGGAAAAATTAGTATAATACACACAAAAATGGTAAAACACGTCACATATATAAGATAAACACATATAGGATACAAGTCTAAAGGAATACTAATATTGTACGTTCTAGAGCCTTTAAGAAAACAGCCTGACAGTTTGCCCACAACTTTCAAATTTGAAGGGATTAGCAACTGAATAGAATTTGTTGACGATTAATATACAAAGAACATGAAGATTCACAGTTGAATTTGCGGTTGGGTTCAAGGTTTACCAGATACATTGCACATTGTGAAACAGAATAACTACAACAAAAGGACTTCAATATGTGTATTTCAACAAAATCAAACAATTTTCATGAAGATCAAGTCCATAATTTGTCTTTTTTTCAATTCATATACCACAAAATCGAGAAGAGACCAACTTACACCTGATTTATGATTATATCAGATCTGGGTCCATAAAACTTTCATTTCATCAATCATCAGACCATCGAAGAGGAATTACACAAAAGGACAAATCAGACAGGAACTAATTTGAACAGAATTTAAAAACGAAAAATCTGGGTAAAAATAGTCTTACACGAGCTTGATCTAATGGTCTGAAAATAACAATTCAACTATAGCTGCTCCAGATTCTAAGAAACAAACAACAAATTCAGAAAATCAGTTTCCCAATAAAATAAACCACAAACAATATTGAAGCATCAATGAAAAAATTATATATATAAAAAAACATCAGATCTAACCTTAACTCCACCCCTAATCCCAGAACCAAACCCTAAACCTAACCTAACAGCACATCGTTGTTAGAGCAGAGCTGTTTCCAAATTAAGGTACCCATAAAATCACATCCATAATTGGAAATCTTCAAGACCCACCTCCCAAAATAAAGAAATTGTGCAAGAAACCCTAGGAATTACTGATTCTCGCAAGATCACTGAAACCTTCCTCAGGGAGGCCAATCCACATCCAATGGGCAGAATAAGGGCAAATCTGGCAGGGGAAAAATAAAATCCCCAAAATTCAGAGTTCTATTCCAACTACAGACCCCAGAATTATACGATTACGATAAATCGGATTGAACACAAATAATTTATCAGACATATATCCTCAAAAACCCAAAAAATACAAAAAAAAAAATCAATTAATTATTTCAAGCACTCACATGTGAATCTGAATTTACGTAATGTTTTTGGAAAATCACCAACAGCAAAAGTATGTTAGTAGTACCAAAGAAATCAATGGAGACACGTCCTCTTTTTCCGATAGAGTAAAAGCTACAAGGGGCAATATGGGAATATTTCTTAAATAGCCATTAAAATATATGGTTAGCGAGATGTTGAAAGTATCGCGACGATATGTATTCGACACGGGATTGTACCACTTCCTATGGTGATACAATATAGCCCAATGGGCCTGATCTGTTATAAGTTCGGATTAAGAGTAACAATGGCCCAATGCCAATCGCAATTAAAACTCTGGTTAAGCTTTCCCGGTTCATCATCACCTCTTCATTCAGCTACTTTCGTCTCCTCCATCGACAACAGCCATGGTTCTCGAGGTCAGCCATGGAAAATTTTCTTATTCATGCTTCGAATAGTTCCCTATTTCTTTCTGCTCGCCTGATCTGCTTCTTCGTTTTGCTGCATAATTCAACTAATAAATATGTTTTTGAATCAGGCGACTATGATATGCATTGATAATTCCGAATGGATGCGGAACGGCGATTACGCTCCGTCCCGATTACAAGCCCAGACCGATGCTATAAATCTCATCTCTGGCGCTAAAACCCAGGTTTTTGTTTCTGTTATCTGCAATGTTTCTTTTTGGATTTCGTTTTCTAGGGCATGTAGTTTGGGTTTTATATCCTGCCATGAAGAGTTCTGCATTTTTTTTTTGATTTTTTTTTTTGTAGTCTAATCCGGAGAATACAGTGGGGATCCTGACAATGGCGGGCAAAGGAGTTCGGGTGTTGGCCACTCCAACCACTGATCTGGGGAAGATTTTGGCTTGCACTCATGGTTAGTCCCTGCACTTTAGCAATTGACATTTTAGTAATGTATTCTGATATTATAAACAGTACCCAATTTAGGTTAGGTAATATTTGCTGAGAATTATAGATTAATGTTTGTTCTGTCATCAGACAGTGGCAATCCAAAGTGGGTAATTGAATGATAAATGTTGGTTTAACGGGTCAGGTTTAAGAAAGAGCCCTTTTCCCTTTTATTTGTGTTATTTTGCATAGGTATAATAATATATTGGTCCTAGAATCATGTCATCTTTTAATACACAATTCTCCCCATTAGATTTACTGTTTGGCTTTGCCTTACCTGGCTTCGCAGTCATATATGTGTGAGTGACTATATCTTCACATGATAGCTGTTTCAAATATGTACGAGCAACTATATCTCCCGTGATAAGTGTTTCAAGTATGCGATCAACTTAGGCGGAGGGGTAGGAGTAATGGATATTCCTACTGTGCAACCTTCTTGTCAATCAAGTTAAAAAAAAGAGATAGCACTCTTGCAGAGTACATAATCTAATTAATGATATATAAAACTGTCCTGACTACCAACAAGGTGGTATATATTCGTGTTGAGTTGCAATGGTTTAGAGGCTCCCAATATGGGATTTAAGTTCCAAGAAGTGTTTGAATGACTTATGAGTTGCTCAAACTAACTTATAGTTCTCAAAGTACTCTAACAAGTGTTTGGTAAATTTAAGTTCACTTATAAGTTTCAAAATACAAGTTGCTTAGAAGCTGAAAGTAATAAGCGGGGGTAAACGAAGGTAGTTTGACCATTGAAACCCATATTATACCCTTATAAAGACAAATTATCAACTCACCTATATATAATCTATATACTTGAAAACTCAATCCAAACACTCTCTTGCAAGAAGCTGAAGCTTTTGTTGCGAGTCTGGTTTGTTAAGGGCTGCAAGGGAGATGGATGCAGTTCTAGCTTCCGCTTTGTTTTAAAAAAAAGCCAAGCTTCATATTTATACTTATTATATCCCTTTTAAGTAGGAGACTTATACATGTAAGCTTCCCATTCGTGTAACATTTGACAGTTGTTACTGTTTCTGGGTGGTAGTCTCATGACAAGAAATAATTGTGTAGCAATTCCTTTTGGAAATTGTAACTCCTAAACCTTTGCTATTATTTTTTAGGGTCAATTGCACAAACATGTACTGACGTTTACACATTGTATGTTTACTTGCACAAAAATTCGAACTTACAAGAGGGCATACTGAACTTTTCAAAAATGTACAACATTAAAATATTTATTAGTTTAATGTTCATTTTTTTCTGTCTGAAATGACAAAAATGCCCTAAGATTTGAAACCTGGACCTTAAAAACCAGCCATGAACTCTAAAATTATCCCTAAATGCTAAAATAACCCCTTACTCTAAACACACAAAAAATGTTTTTAATGTATATTATAAATCTTTTCAAATATTTTTTTTAAGAGATCTATAAATTATAAATTTTAAGTAAATAATTTGTTATATTAAAATAAAAAAGAATAAAATTGTTGGGACTTTGATTTTGTTCTCTCGCAAGTTCTCTTGGAGTTTCTACCAAGTGACTTCTGGTTGTTCTCTTCGGTGCGTCTATGGAGCCATATCAACCACCAACAAGCAAATCCTTCTGAAGATTTGTGCGATCAGGAACAAGAAGTCTCGTTGCAGATCTGTGTGACCGTTCTAGATTTGCTCGATGCTCATCACTGGCGAAAAGGCCATGCATCGTTAAATTCTTCCAGGCTAGCTTTGTCCATAGAAGATGTACAGGTCACTGCCGGACATTGCTTGAGTTGTAGACGATCAGAGATAGCCTCGTTGCCGGTGGAGATGCAGACCATCAGAGTTGCGATGGCTAGAGACATCTCCTTCGTCAGGATCCACCGTCCTCTTGTTTATATCCATTTGTTGTCCTCACAGGTAGTTGTAGATGGTCGCTGATGACAGAGGATTATGAGAGTTGAACTGGTCTCATGGCGGCTAGGGTTTGCTGAGGAAGGATCGTTCCTCCACAGATTTGCAACCCAACTTTGCCGGACTTGTTCCTCCTTCCACGCCGTCGTCTTCCTCCTTCCACAATGGAACCATCATCTTCCTTCTTCCATTTCGGTGCCATCGTTCGGATCTAAAACTCCTCGTTGTCACTTTATTACCTCTAACCCTTTTTTGCCTTCCTCAATCGCTAGACTTCATCGCCAATATATCCGAAACCAGATCTGTTTTTTTATTAATATTTTAGTATAAAAATTATATGATGTATAATTTATAAAATATTTTTAAATAATTTATGTGATAAGAATGTGTAATTATAGTTTTTCAAAAATAAATTTGATTTCTTTGTTTTTAGGGTTACGGTTTATTTAAGGGTTAATGTTGATTTTTATGGTTTGGTATAAAATCTGAGAGCATTTTTGTCATTTCGGAAACATGAACATTAAACTAACAGATTTCCTAACGTTGTAAAATTTTGGAAAGTTTAGTGTGCCCTCTAGTTAATTTGAATGTTGTTGTAGGTAAGCGAAAAACGTGTAAAACGTTAGTGTATATCTCTAATTAAGCCTATTTTTTATTAAGTGTTTGGTTAACTTTCAGCATTTTTTATTTTGCATGCCAGTCCACAGTGATATGCTCTAGATTGATTGGTTAGTCATCTTCATCATGCAGGTCTTGAAATAGGGGGTGAGGTGAACATAGCTGCTGGGATCCAGATTGCTCAGTTGGCTCTTAAACATCGCCAAAACAAGAATCAGCAACAGAGGATTATAGTTTTTGTTGGAAGGTAGTTGCTTTTAGGTTACAACTCCCCCCTTCACATTTACTCATTTTTAGCACTTTCTTATTTGATCTATTATTTCAGTCCTGTCAAATATGACAAGAAGGCACTGGAGATGATAGGGAAGAAATTGAAAAAGAACAGTGTAGCTCTCGACATTATTGATTTTGGTGAAGATGACGATGGAAAGCCAGATAAATTAGAGGCCCTCCTCGCTGCTGTTAATAATAATGACAGTAGCCATATTGTCCATATTCCTCCTGGTCCTGGTGCCCTTTCTGATGTTCTTATTAGGTATGTTATTTTCCTATCATTCTATCCTCTGTACATTTTCAAGCATTGGATTATGCATTTGATATATGCCACATTAGTTGGAATCCTTTGCTGCCATGAATTATTTGGAATATAGGATATGAACATGGGTCTATATGTTACAACTGAAAAATATGAGTAATTAACTACCCAGTAGAACATAAATATTTCAACTTTCTAATGGTTTTGTGTTTCTTTTCTTATGGCAGTACACCTGTTTTCACTGGAGATGGGGAAGTAGGAAATGGTTATGCAGCAGCTGCGGCCCAAGCAGGTGGTGCTGGCTTTGACTTTGATGTTGATCCTAATTTAGATCCTGAGCTCGCTCTTGCCCTTAGAGTTTCAATGGAAGAGGAGAGAGCTAGGCAAGAATCTGCTGCCAAAAGAGCTGCTGAGGAAGGTACTAGGCAGGATACAACCATGGCTGAACAGGTTAATGTTACAGCTCCCCAAACAAATCAAAATGTCACTAGTTCAATGGTTAGCACCATTTCTAATTTCTATCTTGACTTGTATTGATTTTGCTGATATATCTTTACTGGCTTGTCGTTCAAATAACATAGTCAAATGTCATGATTATAGGATGACGAAAATGCTTTGCTAGAGCAAGCTTTAGCAATGTCAATGAATCTTGGATCGGATAGCTCCATGGTTGATGCTGATATGGCTGAAGCTACTAATGAAGATCAGGAGTTAGCTGCTGGTAGTTTTTTTTTTCTTCCTGTTGAAATCCATGTCTCAGCATCGCAGACTACTCCCTAAGATCCAAAACCTGACTAAAATTAATCAGTTGCCATTTAATGCATAGTTGCATACTGACTTTACCTTGTTCTGCCACGGTACAGCTCTTCAGATGTCCATGCAGGATGCTGCCAAAGATTCATCAACTCAATTAGATGCAAGCAAGGTACTGGAGGATCAATCATTCATGTCTTCTATCCTTGCTTCTGTATGTACTCTGAAACCTGCTTTGATGAGCTCTCATAAATGTTATGTGTGAGAACACGTTAACTTTATCCTGGTAAATTATTCTCTGCAGCTTCCTGGAGTTGATCCAAATGATCCTGCGGTGAAAGATCTGCTTGCATCGCTACCAGGTCAATCTGAGGTACGTAAACGAGACTTAACAGTAGGCCAAAGCTCAGTAGGGAGTGAGCAATAGTCGGTTTGGTCGGTTTTTTACCATATTAAAATCTGAGGTTCGGTTTTCAGACAAGATCGCCCAAGAAAAAACAACCGAAAAACCGCCAGTTTTTCCCCGTATAAAAACCGATTTTTATTTTATTTTTCCAAATATTATGAAAAAAGAATCACACATGTAACACAAATTAAGTAAGCTTGGACTTCATTAGAAAGTGGATTTAACTTAAAGGAAATGAGTTGTACTCAAAATAATTGGGCTTAACTCAATTTTCAAATTAGGCCCAACTTGGGATACGGTCAGTTCTTGGTCTTATCGGTCGGTCTCCCGTTAAAAAAGGCCGGAAAACTGTCGATTTTGATATTTTCGTATTTTTCGGTTTTGGATAGGTCGGTTTGGCTGTTTTTTTGCCCACCCCAAAAGTACAATCTTATTTCCTTCATGCTTTGCAAGTCATAACAGTTACTGAACCTTTCTTTTTCTGTTATGGCTAGACCCAAGAAAAGACGAGCGAAGACAAACCAGAAAAGGAGAAGTGAAGAAGAAGCTGGTGATGTGTCTTCTAGGCAGATCTTTGATTTCAGAATGGCTTACCTTTATTTACTCGGATTAAACATTGGTGGCTTAGACCTGTCAATCTGTACTCATGGAAGGCTTGGTAGAACTTAATGGCATAACTCTGCTATTTAGTTTCATATACGTCGTATGGAAGGCTTGAGCCTTAGAGCGGCTTGACTGAATTGTTTGCAGATTCCAATCACAAAAGAAAAACAGATAGTTCCAAGAGTTTATGCATTTAGTTTTGTTCTATCATCTATGAATTCCTTGTTGTAGGATTATGTGAAAACTATATCCGCAAATTGTACTTAAAGTTCCTTTTGGTTTAGTATGTAGTGGTAATGAGGCAATTAGGGCTACTAGTCGGTAATGTCTCCTTATGTGCATCCATACCCACTCATTACTTTTCTGGATTGTAGCATTTGTATTCTCCCAAATCATCGTCTTCTATGCTTACTATCATTAGGCATATCTGGATAACGATTCGCAGATCTGGTCTCGATTTAATTATTAGCATGAAACACTGTTGTTGGGGGTGTTATGGACAATTTTGTGGGGACTGCCAAGATTGGGATTTGAGATCTTGAAGTTTGGTTGTGTACAGAAATGCATGCTTTAGGGACATATATTGGTGATTGGTGCTACATGCATTGTTTTGTGTATTCAACCAGTTTTATACTAAATAGTGTCTCACTTTCTCGAACATGGATTTTTTTTTTTTGATCGGCAAAGCATATTAAAGTTTTATAAACCCTCTTTTGAGAAAAAAGAGGAAAAAAGGTTCAGCTACAAACCAACAAAAAAGAACCCCAAGACGCTCAAAGTTGTCTTTTTAAGGGAACAAGTGAAGCGAGCGATGGCATGTCGCTCAGCCTCATGAAAGATATGAATGGGTACGTAAACCCGAAGCTATGAATGACAACTACCACCATGGTAGCTGTGCATGGGTACGCAGACCCTGAAGATGAAAGGGTACACAGAACATGGATTCTAATAAGTAATAACCCTAGCTTCATGGATTTTAACAATCCTTCTCAATCAAACTACTTGACAGGTCATTGAGATTCAGCTCACTGGCTCCTTGCAAGTACCGGTCAGGTTAAATTCTAATCATTTAAATATGAAATTATGTATGTAAAACATAGATAACATGTGGGTGAAGTTTAAATGTGGAATTTTATGCATTAAACATAGATAACATGCACTACACCAGAAAAATTCATTCCCGACTCAATTTAATTGGGTCGGTAATGAAACTACATTCCCGACTCAAAAAAACTGAGTCTGGAATAAAACTTTAATGCTGGTAAAATAACATCACGCTAACTGGAAAAATGTTAGGTAAAATGATATACGAGTTTTTAATATGTGGAAATTTACATTGTATTGAGTTTAATGAGTTTTAATATTATTTCAAAAAAAGAAGTTGCATTTTGTATTAAAAAAATAGTTATAATAACATTTTGTATCAAAAAAAAGAAGTTATAATAACATTTTTTATCAGTAATTTCTAACCATACACTTCTACCAAGGCATAGAAGTTGATAGAATTAAATCGACTTCTTATAATGGTTTGATGTTGAATTTGAAGTCTGGATTTAAATGTTGTATTTTTGGAACTCCGAAGCTAAAGGGTGCGATACTAAATCATAGTATCAGAGTATGTACATCAAGGGGGAAGGGTGCAGGGGAGGGGACATAATTCATGTGTTGACTGGAATGAATTGTGATCTGTCCTCCTAAAACTAAGAGTGTTCCACATTAAGGGGAGCAAGTATGAGCTATGAGGATCATAGTTTACAGAAATACTGACTGGATAATTAATTATGTTTTTGCTGGATTTGTTAAATTCATATTTAATTAACTAAATACTAAATAAAATTGAAATAAAATACATAAAATTAATTCATAAATAAATAAATGAACTAAAATGAAAATTAAATCTGAACTTGTAATTAAAAAAATAAATTTAAAAAAATAACTAAATAATACATCCATTAATTCATGATTAAAACACTAAATTCTACATAAAATACATACGATTAATTAATAATAGCGTCAATTTGTCTTTGAAGCTTCTCAACTTGTGCAAACCATACAAACAACATCTTCGCGTGATTGACCTGTTGTTCCTCGGTCAATTCATCGACGTCCACGACCTGTATTTATTTAATTTCCTGCATATATTTATCGATTTTGGCTTCTAGATTGACGGTAAGCTTCACCTTCTCACACCTTGCATTGTCTATTTGGGCGATGGCGGTTGTTTTGTCGGAAATACCCTTCCCCTTCCTCTTCGCGGCCTTGTTGCCAATTGGGCGCTCTTGTTCACGCGGGGTGGCACTTGGTGCACTTGGGCCAATGGAGAACTTGGGTCTTCGGTCGGTTGGGAGTCACCACCGAGAGGTGTATCATTGTCATCATCAGTAGGAAGTGAATTAGGTGGGGGTTGTGCTGTAACTACCGGCCTCGTCCAACCGTCGTCATACAGCCCCGACCGTGCCTTCCTCTGCCTAGAACTTGTCATCGTGTTCCAATGGCTCGATCCAATGCTGGAGGTTGAATTTCTTCGGTTCATCCTTCCTTACGATGGTGATTTGATAGAGTTCCATGACCCGCTCCCTAAACCGCTCTTTGTTCCACCTGCTATGTTTTTTTCGGCTTTCTCCTTCCTTATCAGTGTGATGTACCTCCGCATTCTTGGCGCACTTTTGTTCCAATGACTCTTGACGGATTGTCACGTCCACTCTTGGGCGTTGAATTTCCCAGCTCTGAAAATTTTCTAGTGACAGTGCCCCAGAACGTGTTCTCATCTTGTGAGGTTCCCTTGACGGAGTCTTTGGTTGTGTGCAACCAGGCATTTATCAGGAGCTAGTCCACCGCAGGGACCCATTTGATTCACTTGTCTACGGCTGTCATGGTCCTCAGGCCAACAGAGGATGAAGTAGACGACATCCGGGTTCCGTTGTTTTCCACTGAAATGTTGGTGGTGGTACTGAGTATTACCGAGGAAGCTGTAATAATTGGTGTCGACGTTGAAAGGGTTGGACGTTGGTGCTCAGAATTGAACGATCATTAGATTGGGCGGTTGTCACATTAGACCTAGGTTGAAAAGATTGATTAACATACATAATAAAAAAATGAATTAATGAAATTAAATGCATTTTTAATCAAAATTAATTAACAAAAAAAACCTTGGTTCCAACTATCGGCTAGCATGTATTGGTTGAAAGCTTCAAGGGTGAAATCTGTGTGCAACATTTGTTGGTAACTCCCTGCTAGATTGGTGTTTATTTCCTCAGCCACATTGAGCTCTTCTGGCTTGTACTCTCGTCGCTCCGGTAGGCTCGGCGGTTGAGTCGAATCTTCGAACAACATACATTTTTGCTCGGATTTTATAGAGAGGAAGTGGATTTGAGAGTGAGAGTTGAAAGAATGTAGAGAGAAATGGTGTGTGTTGGATGAATAGGGTGTGGGGTATTTATAGGGGTATTATATTTTATTTTATTTGTTTTAATTTTTTTTTTAAAAAGCGTTAAAGGACCGTTGGGGGCCAACAGTCCGATTTTTTTGCTCATGCGTGCCACATGTCAGCACGCCATTGGGCGACGGCGAGGCACGAACCCGTGAGGCGCGACTCCGTTTTCGGAGTCGCGCTCCGCACTCGGACTCGCGATTCGCGGCTTCGTGGTCCGCGGTTCAGGCACGCCACATCGTGCGAACTCCGAACCACGAACCACGATCCCGCGGGTACGTGATCCGGATGCATGGTCCTGCCCCACTCGATGTGTATGCTCTTATACTGTGGAGCCTACAAGAATGCCACAAGAAAATATTATATATTTAAAATATTAATAAACCCATCCATGTGGCGTTCTTGTAAATTTGTAATAAACCCAATTCCAATGGCATATCTATCACCCACATCCCTATATAGAGGTGCTCTATTGGTTCTTCACTCTCTCCTAACTATATATACCAGAAACCTTAATTTCACTTGTCAAAACTCCCACCAGGAAACCAAACCACACATGGCAATGGCTTTCAAGATGGTACAAATTTTCATTTTTCTTCTTATTTTTCAATTCATTCTCAGACTATGGGTTGATATTAATCGTATTTGGATGAATATTAGTCAACGATGGGAACGTGGGTTGACGAGAAGTCGAAGAACTCATTCATGGAGTTGAAGTGGAAGAAAGTGCACCGGTACATAGTCTTCAAGATCGACGACCGGTCAAGGCTGGTCACCGTCGACAAGGTCGGCGGCCCCTCGGAGGGATACGACGACCTCACCAAGTCGCTGCCCTCCCAAGACTGCCGATTTGCCGTCTTTGACTTCGATTTCGTCACCGTCGACAACTGCCGGAAGAGCAAGATCTTCTTTATTGCATGGTATTGATCACCTTCTCCATATCCGCATGTATATAATTACTGTTTTAACCTTGCATATGAATGGATTTCAGGTCTCCAGCGGAAGCGAGGGTGAGGGCAAAAATGTTATATGCAACAACGAAGGCGGGGCTGAAGCGGGCGCTGGACGGTGTGCACTATGAAGTGCAGGCCACGGACCCAACCGAGATGGGGATGGACGTCATCACGGACCGAGCCAAGTAGAATAAGCTATTTGCATAATTAAGCACCCCCCACAAAGTTGGGTATTTCTAATTCATGCTGTGACTTTTTATCCTTTACCCAATTAGGTCCTTTGGTACTAATGTCAGTTAACTTGTAACTTGTGCTTGCTGCGTAGTAATTAACGCACCCGGTAATAAACTTTAACCGAAAGATGTTACTTTCCTTTTTCCTTTTTTTAATCACTCATCATCCACAGTGTTAAGTGTCAACCGCATCCGCATCCTCTTCACGGATAAAGGTTAGGCTTTTGCTTTTCTTTCGAGTGCTTTATTTTTTTTTGAACCAAAGGTACAATATTATTAATGATATATTAAAACGTTGAGATGCGTTAGAGAATATGTTCCATGACTACTAAAGTCAGAATAAAAGAACAATGATTTATTTATCTTTGTAGTACTAGAACCGTCACATATGGTATTGGGATGTCATATCGGCAATGATAGAATACGGGGATGAGAAAGTGGTACTGGAATTCCTGCTCCGAAAACTGACCAAGGACTTCAACAGTAGTAGTGAGAGGCAAATCCTCGACTAGAGACCCCTATTCCTGAAGCATAGGGAATCTAACATTCCTCCTAGCGGGATTGACCCTACAAAGACAAACGTAGATAAAGTAAAAGAGACCCCCTCGTTTAGCCACATTCATAATCGTGAAAGGGGTTGAGGCGGTTACGGTGGTGGAGGCCAGGGAGAAGGACGTGGCGGCGGCGGTTGTAGAGACGGCGATTGCGACTTCGGGAACAACTCTAAAGACGGCGGCAACGGCATCAGAGACCGCAACGACGACGACGGCGACAACATCAGGGACGTCGACCTGAGAGACGGAAACCCACAGAGTTGTAGAGGAGGGACGAAACAAGTCGGGAAACGCATCGTTGGTGGTGGGAGAAGAACAACGTCGCAGTGGTTAAAGGCGGTTCGAAAGGAACCCTAACAAGAAAAACCTTGGCATGCTCTAAAACATAGGTGCAAGGGAGATAATGTATAGAAGATAGGAGCATAACCATTGCATAGGCCATGGTAACAACCATATCCATAGCCATGGCTTTATGGGTGCGGCGGTAGAGAGCTTTGTGGGAGAGAATCAGGGTTTCAAAAGCTTCTTTCAAGTGCTTTAATTAGTTAGTGAATAACTTTTTAGTTTATATTTCATATTAAATAATTTAAAATAGGCGTTTTGAGACACATATCCACATATAAGTAGATTATGTTTTCTCTCCGCATCTTCAATGAACAATAGGTGTTTAAAAGGATAACTACAAAAACTAGCCTCCTAATGACCTTTCATCTTAAGAATTGTTCCGTCGTGACTTTTGTTCTTACGTACAACCTAATTGATTTAAAAGTGTGTAACTCTTTACAATCATCTTATCTCCTCGACCTTCCTATAGAAAAATTATCTGTAGTCATTAATCAAGGATGTTTCTTTATACTGTAGTGACTTTCACTATGGTCTGATTAGTACTTAATTGTAGCACACGAGGCATATGATGTATCAATTGAGTATCTGACATCATATGTATGATTGAGTCAATAACTTATGCATATCTCAATCATATTCATATGATGTTGCCGAGATAAATGTACAGCTCACATTGTTAGTAACTCTACCTTAGAGTCTTACATACTTAACTTGATTTGTATCTTATCAATACAAGTCCTCTTACATGGGGAAACATCCCTTTGATCAATCCATATAAATCGATCAATCTGTATATATCTTAACGTTTATTCATGAGCGATGCCCAAATCTCTATTGTGATATAATTTCTCAATCGTGCTTCAACAATTGAAGTTGGATTCATTATTTCCAATAAAAAAAGTATATCTTCTACATACAACTTTGTATAAGATCGTGCTCCCACTAACCTTTTTGTAACTTACAAGGTTTATTCTTGTTCTTGATAAAATCAAACATTTTGACTTCTTTATTAGAATAAGAATTCCCAAACTCCGTAAAACACTTTATTGAATCCATGAATGGATCCTTAAAGCTTCCATACCTATCCATAATCTGATCAAGACATTCACGTTGTATCTAATACATGTCCATTAGAAGTTTCGTTTAAGAAACGTTGTCTTGACATTCAATTGTCATAGTCTCAATATGAAATTTAGGACAAAAACAATTCTTTATAGATTAGAATACGGTTACTGGTGAAATCCTCACCATAACCTTAATTATTCTTATGGATACCACCCTTGTCCTTTTGTCTTTCTTGGGTGACTATGTACATATGAATTTGTACATAACTCTCAAAGCGTTGACAAATGAACTGGTGTTGGTATTAGAGCTTCAATCCATGGTGTTCTGGCTCAAACGACCATTTGTATCCTTATGGTTCCTTAACCACATGTTGGGTCAATCGAAGCCCTTACTTGATTGTTGTGAGAATTGAATCTCTTTTCATGGTTTCTAACCATGAGGTAAAGTATGGTTCTGTCATGGGACGAGGGATACTATAGTCTGTCTTAAGTCATCATTTTCGGAAGTGAAAAACCCTTATCAGATATGGGTTTGACTTTGTCTCATTAACATCTTTGATCTTATGGTACATTATGAATTACCTCATTGTCTCGTTGATTCTCTATACAATTATAATGTTATTCATTGGCTCTTGAATTGCCTTGGGTAGTCCTATACTCCCACTGGCTCTTTTGGAAATTCATAGTTTTCCATGTTCCAAATAAAGTAGTCCACTTCCTTGGCAACACGACGTCCACCAAAAGGTTTTGTCCTACAGACTTCTACCATGGGGAATGAGGCTACACCGCCCCCATTCGCCATGACATACTTGTAAATGGCCAACTCCTCTTGCAACGATACCATTAAGGCCTCAAGGACATCCACTCTATTCGTCACAGTTTTGAGGCTACCTTCATGACCTCTTTTTTTTGGATAAGCAAAGCAGTATATAAATTTCTCTTGTTCCAAAGATTGAAAAGGGATGACAAAAAGCCTCTAGCTATAGAGAATTTTACAAGAGTACATCAAACATGAAGGAGCCATAAAGGATGGGTACCCAGACCCTGAAGTGAATGGGTACGCAAACCCTGAGGTGGATGGCTACGCAGACCCTGAGGTGGATGGGTACGCAGACCCTGAGGTGGATGGGTACGCAGACCCTGAAGAGGATGGGTAGCAGACCCAGAAAAAGATGGGTACGCAGACCCAGGAGGAACCCAAACTGGGAAACGGTACGCAGACCCGGAAGCTAACAAGCACAAAAAAAGGTCTAAAACCCAGATATGCCAAACATGAAGCTCAAAAAAGATAAATGTCAACCAAAGCCAACACCAAAGACTTTACCCGAGCTTGAGGAGAGAACTGAATCTCATCGGCACCCAAACTCAACGAGTTAAAAGGCACCGACACGCCGACGACCAACATCACAAAACGAAAGAGATAAATCGGTGTAAGAACACCGAAACTCAAAACCCTAAAGAAGGACAAGTCGATATCCAAGGCCAAAAAACCCAGTACAACCCGTCAAAGGCCAACACCTAAATAATGACGGGCCCCGCAAGCAAGGAAGAAGTACAGAGGAAATCGAAACACGCCTACTTCTAAGGATGATCAGAATTCCTACAAGCTACCGATAAAGCCAAAGGAGAGACCAGAACCAAACCGTCCGCGACGAGGAGTGACGAGGCCAGAAGCACAACGAATCCAAGCTCGGAAACGCCTCCCACGATGAAACTGGACGAAGACACCCGAGAGCCACCACGATCAGGTCCGGAAAACAGCAAGAAACACACTGGGCCGGGAACATGCGCTGAACCAGGCCAAGAAGCTGGCCCAAAAGGACCAGTCCAAGCAGCTGGCCCAACGGGATCAGGCCCAGGGACACAAACAGGCCCAGGTGTTGGCCCAGGGGCACAGCCAGGCCCAAAACCGCTGCCTCAGCTGGCCCGAATCGGCCCGACCCGGAGAAGCCCTACCCGGACCACCAAGAACCGAGCCAACCCGAGCCAGCCGCACCCGAACCAGCCAACTCCGAGCCACATTCACGCACGGCAGCAACACCCGAACCAGCACGAGGATGAGGAAGCGAACCTCCACATCGCAGTCAAGCCACCGGCAGGCTTCCAGAGAGCGGTCCCGACCTGAAAACGCAGAACCAAACACCTCCTTCGGCGAGAGCAGCAACGACCCTTCTCCGGCGACAACAGAGGAGACCCGAACCATCGTGCACGAAGGAGCAAGGCAGAGGACCGACCAAGACTCCGACATGAGGAACGTCGGCGTTGCAATAGGCAGGAGGAGGAACGAAACCACGGTAAAAAACAGGCAAAGAGGCAGAGAAGAGGTAAGGTGAAGAGAAGAAGGGAAGAGGGCGAGGGAGAACTTCCGCCGGCAACAACCATGACGGCCGTCACCGGCGGGAGCAAGAGAGCGCTATGGCGGCTAGGGTAAGGGTTAGGCACGGTTTTCAAGTCAGAGCCTTCCCCCCCCCCCTAAAATAGAGGCATGATAATCTTGATCTCACCTTCACGGCCTCTTGAGTCTCACTAACCAGAAACTCATCTCGTTCTCCTACCAAGTGTTGGGTCTCGATGGAGGGTATGAACGCACACTCGCAGCGGAATGAAAAATAAAACCAAGAGACCATTAAAACCATGAATCAACTACCATAGATTAGAATCACAAGAAAAAAATCAGCATTTTCATACCATAACAAGAACACTGGTAAAGAATGATTTGGCTTGAGTCTCCAAGATGCTTACGTATCCACTTGGGAATCAAAGCCACGTAGTTCTTCTAAAGAGGACTCAAGAACACAAAATGTGGAGGAAGAACACTCCTTGGCCGAAATTGTGCGGAGAAGGGAGAGAAAATGTTGTTTCCTATTTGTGTCTTATGTTTGTTATGTTGAAAAAATATGAATTAAACATAACAAATCCCATCAACTTGTCCAACTAATGGCATGAGACAAGCATGGAGACAAGTAAGGTATAAATAGGACAAAGTATGGCTAGAAAAGATGAGGTTAGGTGGTGAATCACCAACACCTTAATCCTTGTCTTTCTTACTTATTACTAATTAATCAAGACTTGATTAATTAGTTTCATAGGCCTTGGTTGCATGGGCCTCTTGGAACATGGCCCGTGACCATTCCCAACGAGGTCCCGTGACACGCTCATCGCCACCAAGCATTCCATACCGGAAATATCCAACGTTATCCGACACGATCAATCCCAAGACTTCAGGCCTTGTCTTAATCCGTAAAGTCGTATTCACTTACGGGCACATGACCCAAAACCTAGTTTTGGTCATGTCCTGAGACAACTCCTTTTTGGCCATTCTCCATAAATGTGTCAATGAGTTTCATTCATCCTCCGGTGTGACCCTTAGGTTTATGCATGTCAATAGGTCAACGTAAAATCCCATTTTACTTGATCCTATATAAGTGGCAACTAATGAGACTTTAGTATTGTCTGACACGACATAACGAATCGACCCTATCGATTCTAACCTTTCTGTCGTCTATGTCACTATCCTTTTATCTCCGATATCCTGATTGAGATAAGGCATATAGTCGTCATCCTTATTATTTTCAATAATTGTTCCTTGATATGTGAGGTGACTGAATATATGATACTCAATATCATGTGCATGGCCATGCTATTCTTTCAGTCACTTTCGATCAAGTGGTTGAGAACCGATATCGTTTCCCATATCTCAGTATGAGGGATAAATCCCTTAGCCGTCTATTGTATCACTCATGCAGCCCGTCCCCAAGCCAATCCTGGCCGTTATGGAAGCCTTGTTACGCACAACGTTAGGCTCAGGTCAAACTCAACTGTTGACTGCATAGTGATCACAAAGACTCCTTGGTCTAAGGATACATGACAAGCTACGACACTGAATATGTTCATGACTTAATCTATGGCACATATTCAGGGTGGGTCATCCAATATCATGTCCCACATGATATTTATGATCAGACTCCAGAATCTCATTCTAATGACTAACAGAACGTAATCCATAAAGAGCCATCTTTCATACTAGTCGCTTCTAGTGAAGCTTTATTGACTATGGACCCATCAAGTGTGATCTATCTCGATCTATGGTTCTATTCGCATTGTGGGCATAGATCAGAGCACACATCGATATATTACTTCAATACATAAGTAATATAAAGACGCTTTAATTTTATTGCTAACAATGATACATACATTTGGACATTTAGGATTGAACTACGGACACTAAGACTAACGATGGAGGTGGACTTCTTCTCCATGTCCTCGATCTTCTCCTCTCCTTTCTTCACGAGATACTTCAAACTAGCAACACGAGCTTCCAAAGAAAGAGTCGGATCACTAGAAAAAAGTAGGATCACAAGACTTACTTCTCTTTTTGATATTAATCGTTGATATTTCCATGCTACCCCCCCCCCCCCCCCCCCCCGTATGAGTGATCTCCAATCCAGACATTCTTGATTCTCGAACCGTTACTCCATTACCGCTTGTCACATGACCAAATTCTCCAATCAGTCTTTGCAAATCACAGCCTTATTCAAGACTTTTCCCCGAGCTTAGCAAGTTTTGTGATTAGCCTAACCACTTGTGGAAGCACAAACAAACACGAGCACAAAACACAAAAAAAGATAGAAGAAGAGAGTTTACTCAAATGAAAGACTATTGCATATAAGAATGAATAATGTTGGGTGATTACCAATGAAGGGTTCGGCTCCTATTTGTATAACCCGAGGAAGATCATTTATGATCTTATGGTTACAATAATCAAGGGTTTTGAATTCAAATTCAAATGCATTCAAAGCTTTGTCTATAAGGACATGTTTGGCCTTTGATTCCCTCTATTTGTCCCTGTGCCTATATGGTGTGCAATCCCTTGATCCGTGCCCGCCGTGACTACTTCAAGCACACGTTGCATCCGCTCGACACATGTCTGCATCTACCCCGCACACCAAGTCCACATCCAGCCATACTCTCAGTTTGTCAGACATGGAACACCCGAAACCCTTATGTAACCTCCCTTGTATATAACTATATTTTAATATTCCATAAATGTGATTCGACTATCATTGGATCAATTGTCATTTATCGACGTCCGGTTAATTGAATTTGAGTTGTCACTTCCAACCCGAATCATCTCTTATTCTACCTGAGTTGGAAATGTTTTAATTAGGGTTCTAACCCATATGATACATGGTTGTAAAAGTCAGTCTACATAACCGCTTAGGTGTTGATTTTTACAACAGCGACCTGATTTGTGAAAATCAAGTGGTCTTAGACGGATGTAATAATTTTGGCATGTGTTGTCAAAAACGGGGATTAGTGTTATGTAAGGATTTTTACAACACCGACTCGATTTTTGTGTTTTTATCTCAAATTTTCCTTATTAAAATTATTATGTATATATATTTATCAATAATTAAGAGAAATAGAATACTATAAATCTTGATCTCCGACCAGTTCCCCAAAGGGCATGTGCAGCTTTGCCCCAACATGGGGTGTTAGAGCCGTAGCCCGTCAGGAAGCCCATGCTTCGGCCGATTCCAGCTATGGGAGCCAAGGGCACCCGAAGCCGAAGGCACACGCGCGTCCCCGACTTTGGTGTCGCACCCCCACATCTCTTCTGTCCCCTCGCTGACGCGTGTCCCTGCAAGGAAGAAAATAGGTAAGTTGTTTTTTTTTCTTTTTTGTTTATTACTTATTTTTAATATCTTTTCTTATTTTTTTTCCCGTTTTTTTAATCCTTTTATTTTATAATTTTTTTATATAAACTTTTGTTTTAATTATGTATTTGTTTTTTCAATTGTAGTTTTTATTAATTTTTTTGATATATTTATTAATTATATTTTTAGTTTTTAACCAACAAATAGTCATTTTTGTTAATTTCTTTTGTTAATATTTTTTCTTATATATATATATATAAATATGCATATTAGCTTTTTATATTTTAGCTTTTATATTTTTATTATTTATTTATATTTTCTATTATTTTTTTCATTCTAAATTTATTTTTATATTAATTATCATTATTAGTATTTTATAATTATTTTTAAAATTGTTATTAATTATTTTTTTTAGTTTTTACTAAATAAATATTCATGTTTTGTTAATTATTTTTGTTTTAATTCTTTTATTAGTATGTTTTTGTAATTTTCTAAGTCTTTTAAAAATATTTTACTAATTTTGTTAATTTTCATTAATCTTTATTCTAATTAATTTTGATTACGAGTAAATGATTTAAGGGAAATTTTCACTTTAACGCATAATTTTTAACACTTTCATACCCTAACCAAACTTTTAATTTTACTTTTATACCCAACTGTCAGATTCTAACTTTCCTTCCAAAATAGGTAAAATGTTCAAAATACCCATAACTATTACTTAAATTTTCAAACTCATGTCATTGAAGTCAGAACTTGAAAATAAGTGAAATGACAATAATACTCTCCATTGTTAGGATGTTAAAATGAAAATTTCACTATTTTTAAAATAAAATCAATTTTTTTATATAAATTTAGTTTATTTTTTTAAAAAAAAATCGGTTTTTATTCATAAAAATATATAAAATCATATTTTGTATTTTATTTTTATATGAAAATCAGATTTTATTCTTAAAAATATATATAAATCATATTATTTTTTATTCATTTATTTTTTAATTATTATTTTTTTAACTTATTTAACTCATATGTTGTTAAATTCGTTTTTTTTCTTCAATTTCCTACCTATTTTCAACCTCAGGACACAACTTGCAACTAGGGATCAAACCTCGATGAAGATCAAATCTAACCCAAGTTGTATGTCCTTCTTTCACCGTCCTCAAATTTCACAATCAAATCTATTTGAGAAAAAAACCCATCTGCAAGAATTAAAAAAATACAGATCTGAAATTGGTGTTCTTCTCTTCGTCACCCAGATTCGCGAAGAACACGCCTCTGCTTGTGGTTGATTTTCTGAAACCACCCCTGATTCAATCCTCGAAACCCTAATTCTCTCATTCCAATTTCCCCATGTATTCTGCTACTGATCTCGTTTGCATGAAAGAAGTTCTGCAAATTCTCCAAACCGCCGCCATCAAGCCCGAGCTCGAGGGTGGAGAGGCCGCGACAGTGATGCCGGATCTGGGTCACTCCTGCGAGGTGGAGAGTTCGAGGTTTATTTCCCTAAAATTCAGTCCCGACCCAGAACCAGTCTTCACCTCTGTCAAGTCCTTCGCTCAGACCACCGTGTCCAACCTCAGCCCGAGATTCGACTTCCTCGGCTGCGCCATCGACGGTATCGGCGACCAGGTCTCGCTCCGAAGGAGCAGTTGAGGAAGACGCGTGAAAACCCATGTATTTCTTTTTAAAAAAAACTGTAATTTAATTATATAATAAAATAAATGTAAACTAATTTCTATTTTTAAATTATTTTTTGAATAATATAAAGTCTTGATTTTTATATTTATTTTTAAATAAAAACTGAATTTTTAAAAATAAAAATTGAATTTTACAAATAAAAAATATTTTTCATAAATAAAAACTGAATTAATAAAAATAAAAAGTGATTTTGTAAAATTTTCATTTTAACACATATTTTTCATGAAGTGTATTATTTTCATTTCACTTATTTTCAAGTTCTGATCCAATGACATGAGTTTGAAAATTTGAGTAATAGTTAGGGGTATTATGGACATTTTACCTATTTTGGATGGAAAGTTAACAGAATCTGACAGTTGAGTATGAAAATGAAATTAAAAGTTTAGTTAGGGTATGAAAGTGTTCCAGGGTATGAAAATGAAGTTAAATGTTTGGCATGGTGTTAAAGTGAAATTTTCCCATAATTTAATAAAAAAATAACGATTTGTTGATACACAAGTTATAAAAATTAAATCCAAAAGTTGTTCTAGAGAGAGGAGTTGCGACCTCTCTCTAGAATTTTCCAAACCCAAAGTTCCAAGCCTTTCCTTCTCTCTCAGTGCTTGGCCGTCGGTGGCGGCCTCTCGGGGTTGTCGTCGGTGGTCTTCTTCCCCTTCCTTTTCTCTTTGTTTCTTCCTTTACCCTTCACCCTTCCTCATTCCTCCTTCAGTCTGCTCGATCATCTCTACCTTCTCCTGCTTCGGTTGCTCAGATCTACGCCTCGGCGACTTTTTGGAGCTTTTTCTCACCGTCTCTGGTCATTCGGTTGGTGCTGGCCGCCGATGGGTCTCGGTTTCTTCGAGATTTGAGAAAGGGGCGACAGATCTACGACGAGGTAATTTCTTCACTTACTTCTGCGACCTCCTATTTCCTGACGCCATTCCCTCTTCTTTGAGGATTTGGTCGTTGTCTCTACCCCTCCAGGCCGACCGGTTGGTGATGGTCGCTGCCGGGATCTCTTTCTTGGAGATCGGAGAGACGGGATTTGGGTTTTACTTGGTTGATCTCTCTTATGCCTCTTTCTCCCCCAACCTTTGGGTTACTTCCCGAACCTTTCCCTCTACACCTTCCTTTCCCGGCCTTGGTGGTGTGGTTCGGGGCCCGCGGTCGGCATTGACCGTCGTGGTTGTTTAGCCTTCGGCTCTGTTGAAGTATTTGGGGGTTGGGTTCGGTGGGGTTCCTCTCTGGTTGTGGTGGGTGGTTTAGGACCTAGGGAGCTCGTAAGAACCGCCTCCGGTCGATCCCGGTCGAACTGGTGATTTTTGGCGAAAGTTGACTTTTTGCCGGAAAAGTCAACCGATGACTCCGAGAGTCATTCGGGACCTTTCCGGGACCCAAAAAACTTAGTCGTCGTTACGGTTAGCTTAGTTGGGCCGTTTCCTTCCAAACGTGTAATTTTGAGAAAAAATCAACTCGGGTCAAACTAAGGCTAATCAATGACTAAATGTCACGCCCCAAATCCGGTATTGACCTGACTCGAGACGTGAACTAAAAGTAATAAGTAAATAAAGAGATTTAAAAGAAATAAACTCTGAAATAATAATCTGGAAGTAGTAAAACTGATACAATGAGTCAACAGCTCATCAAACCAACAATAAACGTTCAGTTCAAAAGAGGGTACGTCTCTAGACCAGACTAGCCTAAGATCCGCTCTAGCTCCCTAGCTCCGAGAATCCCGCTAGACCACAACCCGCTCAAACCTGTAAAACAATAAAGTAAGGGGTGAGCTTGACGCTCAGTAGGAAAAACCACGAAAATCACCTCTTTACGGATTTACAAAGAACGCAATTCCAAGGTTTAAAGTTAAGGTTTAATACAAGGGTTGATAAAAATCGATGCGGCACTTTACCCATTTTAAAACAATACTCAGTCTATCCGATCACTCACCAGACCAACAATCTCCAACCTCAACTCAACACTAGTCGCTATACCCAGTCACACACCGAAGGGAACAATCCAAGTATGACACCCATAACCACAACACAGCAACACTCACAAGCACAGACACTCATTCAAAACCTAGATAATATCAACACAACCAATTCACACAATACACGGTCTCGGGAGCAACCCCCTCGGCCCAGCGTAGGCGTAGCCGTACGCAACTTTCCCCAACACAGAGTCTGGAGAGGCGGTCGACCTCATCGTGGTACACGGGCCCATCCCCTTCGCGGAACAACCTCATCGCGGAACACAGGCTCAGCCTCTTCGCGGAACAACCTCATCGCGGAACACAGGCCCAACCTTTTCGCAGAACAACCTCATCGCGGAACACAGGCCCAGCCTCTTCGCGGAACAACCTTATCGCGGAACAAAGGCCCAACCTCTTCGCGGAACAACCTCATCACGACACAACACAACGTTTTACCGAGTGCTAGTCGGAAGATAGGGAAACCACCTCTTCGCGGGACACATCGTTTTACCGACTCACGGTCGGAAGGTAGGGAAACCACCTTTCTCATGTAATCAAAGCACAACACAACATCACACTTCACCGATTGCGCACCGGAAGGTACGATACACCTGACGGAAGTACATCTCTCACACTTTACCGGCCGCGCATCGGAAGGTACAACGCCCTCTCGGGCACAACTCAACCAAATATCACCAGAACAATCACAATCAAAATCACAATCATAATCACAACTATAGGCAACCACAGTACCACCACCACAATCATGATCACGTCGGTCTATCACTCACCCGACCATACCACAACCAATGATTCACATCATAACAATCACTGCACACTTGCCCACACATAGCAACGACATGTTACACCGAATATAAAATTCTTTGACCCTTAATTACACTCACAACTGCTCCGCACTTACCATCACTTACCGACACCACACTCCACGTGGTAACCCCACCGACTTGACCTGTATTCGTTCCCCAACATCCCCAAATCAACAGATCATACATGCAGGAGTAGTCACTCACTCACAATATGCATCATCAAGTTCAACTCTACTCGTTTTCATGTTCGTTATTTATTTACCGTTCAAGCATCAAAGAGCACACAAGTAGATACATTCAACACACAATTCCTACGGGCGCGACATGGCCCGATTCCACCAGCACGACAAGTTCCCAAGACAGAATCGTAAATGTTCACAGTTTATATGTCTACGCTAGTTATTCACATCCTATATGCATACTAGTTATTTAACCGGTTATTAGGTCTCCCTATATGTGTAAGAACCGCCCCCGGTCGATCCCGGTAGAGCCGGCGATTTCTAACCAAGTTTGACTTTTGGCCGGAAAAGTCAATCGAAGACTCAGGAAGTCATTCAGGACATTTCCGGGGCCCAAAAATCTTAGCCGTCATCATGGTTAGCTTAGTTGGGTCATTTCCTTCAGTTTGACTGTAATTTTGTAACGGTCAATTTCTGGTCAAACTTGGACTTTATATCGATTTTCCCGACTAAAATTGGACCGTGGAACTTTAATAAAATAAAGTGGCTCCCACAATGCCACATGTCATTGGAGGCTTGGATGAGAAGAAAAGGAGATTAAATGACCTCTTGACCCTCCCTAAAGACTCTAAATGGATAAAACTAGAAAGGGGCTTTTGGTCATTTAGTATTTAGGTCATTTAAGGCATTTGTTGGACACAAATTCAGCCATTCCCCTCATTTTTGCAGCTGAGAATTTCTAAAGGGAGAGAAGAGAGAAGCTCTTGGCTTGAGCAAGAAGAAAGAGAGCAAAGAGAAGATTTTTGGCTCATCTTTCCACCAGTTCTTCAAGGTATGGATGCTCTAAACTTCTCATTTCATCCACTTTCAATCTATGGGTTTTGTGGGTTTTTGGCTTGAAGTTGAAGAACTAGTTTTGTGGTTGTTACTTGGAGAAGAAGTACTAAAGTAGGATGTTTGGATTGTGTTTTTGGTTGAAGTTTTGTTTAACCCATTGAGGGTGTTGTTGTTGGGTAACTTTGGATGAACATTTTGGAGTTAAAAGGACTTAGAAATGGGGTTTTTGTTGTGATTCTCATGAAACTCGAGTTGGGGAAGAAAGGGGAAGGAGCTGGTCAGGTTTGGCGCGGAACGTGACCAGGACCGGGCCAGGTGCCGGCACGGCAGGCCGCACGGAACGGGCATGGTACCGGCACGGCACGTGGCACGGAATGGACGGGAGTCCGGCACGGTACCTCACACGGTCCGTGTCAGACTCCGGGCCGGTCTGTGACGCGGTCCGTGCTGGTTCCCGGGCCGGACTGTGATACGGTCCGTGCCAGGTTCCGGCACGGCTATCCACACGGTCCGGATGGCATTCCGGATCGGAACCCCAGAACCAAAAACCCTTCCCTTTAGCCCATTTCGACTTCTAGATCACTTCTTTGACCCTATGTCCATTGTTTGAGGTTTATTCTGTTAATTTTGGATTGAGAAACACTCCGTTGGGTTATTAATTTTGATCTTATTGAACCCTACGGGGGCAGTTGGATGGATTACTTCGTGAGAAATGGTTACTGTGGTTTCACCCAAGTGTATGCGTCCTACGGGAGTACTACCTTGGTTCCCTATGACCTATGGTCCTTTGGGGGAATTTTTGGGAATCCCGACGATGAGCGTCCCGCGGGGATGGTTTCCGGTAGCCCCGATGTATGTGCCACCTCTGGACCGAGGGAAAATCTGATGTGATATGAATACTCTGGTGGATCGGAATATGGGAACCGAGGTGACACCAGAATCTATTCATGGATCGGAGGCTTGAGAAAGCAAGTGGTTGGTGCGATATTACTTATTCCCATTTTTTAATAATTGTACGTTTTATTGGTACACTTCATACAATCTTTTAGAGTTGTACCTATCTTTGAGAATAAGATACTGTTCTTATGTACACTGATTCCTAGTAGTTCCTTGTTAATAAGGTTTAATTGTAATTGCGTTGCCATTTTGAGACAGTTTCATTACTAAAGTGAAGGTTAACTTAATTACGATTTTCCCTACTGAGCGCAAGCTCACCCCTTTTATTTCTCTTACTGTTTTACAGAAGTACCTGATGTCTAGAGAGTTCGAGGCTTGAGAGCTTCAGTTTGTCTTGGGATTTGTCATAGATTTGTGTTGGTCTTTTGTACTAAACACTTTATATCTTACACTTTATGTTGAGTTGTGACTCATTGGAGATTTTTGAACTATTTACTGATGATTACTTGAGGAAGTTTATTTGATATTTTAAAGGTTTATGTCAATTATTTATCGCTTTTCTATTATTAATTCCGGTCACGTCTCGAGTCCGGTCAAAACCGGATTTGGGGCGTGACGATATGCATTCTAGTACATCCGAAATAAAGCGGGTTTGAGGTAGTCCCTACCTCAAGAAGAACCACAGCTGCGTCTCCTAGTTGCTGACGTCCGGGCCTACCTCCGGTCTTCTCCGTGCTCGGGGTAAAGGCCTCAAGAAGAACCACAGCTGCGTCTCCTAGCTGCTGACGTCCGGTCCTACCTCCGGTCTTCTCCGTGCTCGGGGTAAAGGCCTGGTTTTAACACAAAAAGGGACGGTCATCAGTCCCGGTCCAGTCCGTAACGGTCCTCAAATTAATAAACTAGTCCAATAGTTTGTCCAAACATCCTTTAAAAGTCCGATAAGTCCTTGTATTTATCTGATTTTAAGTCCGATATTTAATTAATTAATTTAATTTAATGTCCTGACCCGGATCCGACCCGAGTCCGAAATCTGGACCTGAATCCGACCCGGATCCAACCCGGTCCAACCTAAGACCCAGACCTGACTCGAGACCGACCTAGACCCGATCCAGACCCAGATCCAGATCCGGTACAGGATGCGGACCCCAAGCCCGGTCCAGTCCAGGCCGAGGCCCAGATCAAATCAGGTCCGCATGAGCTCGGACGTGAAACGGCCCAAGGCCCAAGCCCGTCAGTGACGCGGCTAGGGATTCAGGCGTTCCTCCGGCTCACTCCGGTGACGACGACGGCGCCGGGAAGCTCGAGGTCGGCTCTTGACGGTGGCGACGGTGTCAGAAGGCTCAAAAGGTCGTGGGGAGGTCGTCAGGGTAAGAATCGAGCTCCTCCGATCAGATCTGACGCCGTTAGGAGTTCGCCGGCGTGCATAACTCAGATCTGGAGCGCGCGACTCCGGCGAACTTCTCTCCGGAAAAACTCGGACAAAACGACCTCTCAAGGTTCGATTCACGGCTGCGGAACGACGGGGAAGACGAACGGGCCAGGGAAAAGGGCTCACCGTCGAGATTTCGCCTGTTACAGGCGCGGCGAAACTCAGGGTTAAGGCGGCGAGGTTCAGATCGAAGAAGAAGGAAGAACGGAAGGCTCTTCTGGGTTTCTGGGTGCGAGGGAGGCTCGTGGGTGGAAGAGGGAGCTCTGGCAAGGGAAGAGTGGAGCTCCGGCTTGGTGTGGACGACGGGAGGACGGATCTGGATGAGAGGGCGGCGAGAGAGAATCGAAGGGGAAGTCTCGGTTCGCGTGCGTGCTACTGAGAGGGAGACGAGGCGACGCGTAGGGTTAGTGAGTTGGGTTTGGGCCTGGCTCTAGTTGGGCTGACGCGCGCGCGGATTGGGCCTGGTCAAGCTCGGCCCAAAACTGAGGTGGTCCAACCCAATCCCCCTTTTCCTTTCTTTTTTTTGAGTTTTTTTTTGAAATCGATCCAAAATAAACTCGTTCTCCAATCCTCGACGTTCCAAACACAATTTAAACTGTTAAATTCTCAGGTCTTTACACTAAACCTATTTAAATTATTTGAGCTGGAGATATTTTGGGGTAGAGGTGGACCCCACATGGACATGTGTCCATGGTGTCTTGGAGGGGAAGAAATGAGGGAGAAATGACCAAATTACCCCATTTTGGGCCATAAGAGACAAAGGGGAAAGGGGGCAATTGGGTCACTACCAAATTAAGTTTAAGAGCCACCAAAGAGCAATTTCAGCTCATTTTTCCCCTCGTGGCCGAATTCTATAGAGAAAAGAGAAGTTGGAGAACTCTATTGAAGCTTGAAGAAGAAGCAAAGAGAAAGGAAGCTTCTTTAGTGGTTTCTCTTCCCAAATCTTCTCCAAAACTACCTAATCTTCATCATCTCTTCATCCCCAAGGTAATTAAGCTCTAACAATCTACTTTCAATCAATTTGAGGTTATGGGTTTCTATAGAAATTGCATGAACTAGATGGGTTTTGAGTTATTTGTTGTTAGATGATTGTTTAGTGAAGAAAATGGATGATTTATGTAGAAATCATTTGGGGTTTTGTTGTTTTGATGAAACCCATTATGGGTAGTGGATTATTGAGGTTTATGGGACTGATTTAGAGGTTTTGGGTTGATAAAAATGGAGGTTTTGGGGTTTGATTTCGTGGAGAAGAAGCTGGAGGAAGAAGAAGGGCGAGCCTGTTCGGACCCGTCACGGATCCGTGACGGGTCCGAACAGGAGTGCGTCACGGCTCCGTGACGGAGGCCATGACGGCACACGTCACGGTTCCGTGACGTCACCCGTGACGATGAGCATTACAGTTCCGTGATCCGAACCATCACGGAGTCCGTCATGGCTCCGTGACCCGAACCGTGGTAGATCAGATTTGGGCCTTTTGGGTCCATTTTGGGTGTTTTTCGAGTAATTAGAAAGGTTATCCTTAACCGAACGTTTGAGGTTTTAACTTGGGTGTTTACCTCTTAAAGCACCTTTGTTTTGTCATTAATTCTAGTATTACTTGTGATCCTAGACGTCGTTCCCGAGCACGGAGGAGGAGACTACTAGGCGTCCGCGTTGACTAAGCGTTTGGATAACATTCGAGGTAGGGAAGAGTAGTAATTACCGTTTTAATTAAGAAATGTTAATAGAATGCATATAGGACGTTAATAACCGGAAAAGTCTTAGATTGCATATAGGATGTGAATAACTAGAATAATCACTTTAAATTATGGGAATTGCCATGCTGTAGAATCACATGTGACTATGTCGGGCCTTAGGGTTGTGTGTTGGTTGTATTTGATTGTGGTTAATAGTCCTTAAAGGTTGATGTGTACCATATTCTTTGGTTACTTTAAGAATTATGGTATGCTATTAGGGTGTGATGAATGTGATATGAATGGTTGTCTCTTGATATGATTGGTTGAATGAATGTGATATGAATAGTTGTGTTGTGATATGGTCGGGTAAGTGATAGACCGATGTGGTGTGATTGGTAAGTTATGGCAGTAAGCTTCGACGGTATGATAAGTTAGGTGTAATATGTTTGGTATGGTTTTGTGTGGTGTGACTTGTGCCCCGTGCTACGGGAAGATATCCGACTGAGGTGTGTGCCGGTCCGGTATGTTTGTTATGAGATTTACCTTGATGCTGCGTTTCCGGGAAGACATCTAGACCGACGGTACATTCTGGTATGATGTATGTTGTTTCACCCCGATGCTGTGTGTCCGGGAAGACATCTAGACCTATGGGTATTCCGATATGATGTATGTTGTTTCACCCCGATGTTGTGTGTCCGGGAAGACATCTAGACCGATGGGTATTCTGGTATGATGTATTGTTTCACCCCGATGTTGTGTGTCCGGGAAGACATCTAGACCGATGGGTATTCTGGTATGATGTATTGTTTCACCCCGATGTTGTGTGTCCGGGAAGACATCTAGACTAAGGGTGTATTCTGGTATGATGTATTGTTTCACCCCGATGTTGTGTGTCTTGGAAGATATCTAGACCGATACCGTGTTCCGGTACGATATGTTGAGATGCGTGTGGTGATCGGAGTATCATGGTTCTCTTATTCTATGTTTGGGTTTTGTTACATTTGTGTGGCGTTCGTAGTAGTGGTAGTAGTATAATGTTCGGTGTTTGTATGTTTCTTTAGTGTGGTTCTATTGTCGAATAAGTTGTGTTCCTGTTGAATTCTGTTTGTTTTGTCTTTACTACTTTTTCCTACTGAGCGAAAGCTCACCCCCTCTGTTTTTACTGTTTTACAGGTTTCGATCGCGAGTCGGTTTAGAGGACGTCTCAGAGCTCGGGAGCTCATCGAGAGTCCGGGGATTTATCATTTAGTAGAGACGTACTTTCCTTTTTATGTACTAAACAGTATCTTTCTTATTGGTTTTGAGCTTGACTCGTGGCATCAGATATTTATTTTGGAACTAAATTCGGAGAATTATCTCGTTTAATTTAATTTTACTTTTAAATTTATTATCAATATTATTTTCTTTAGTTCACGTCTCGAGTCCGGTCAAAACCGGATTTGGGGCGTGACAGAGCTTCTCGGTTTTTGGGTCGACGGTGGGATTTCCCTGGCGTCGGGGTTCCTGCTTTGGTTCTTTGCTGGATCTTTGCTGGTTGTGGGGGAAGAAGAGGCGTTAGTTTTGGTTGCTTTACGGCTCTGAGTGGGGGTTGGCTCCGTCGCTTTCGGGGGTGGCTACTCGGTTTTTGGGCTCTCATTTCTCTTCTCGGTGGTTTGGACCTGTGGTGGTTCATTTGTTTTCCGGCCGAGTTTGGTCGGTGGTGCTTCATTTCTTAGAAGTGGTTCTGGCAGTTATGGCGTTACTCTTCGGTGGCTCGAGGATCAAGATCTCTCTTCTGTTTGAGTTTCGTTTTTTAGATTTTAGTTTTCTGTTGGGCCCTGGTTGGCCCGGTTTTCCCCTGGTTGGGCCTTGTTCCTGTTTATGTTTAGGCTCGGCCCGTGTACTCTGTGTGCTTCATGTGAGTTAAACATGGGTATAGGCAATTGTTAGACCCAATGTTGTGATGTTTGGTTGGCTTTTTAGCCCTGTTCGGTTTGTATCCTGAGGGGTTTTACCCTCGACCTTGTTTCTCACTTTGAGAACAAGGTCTTCTTAAAAAAAATTGTTGAACTAAAAAAAAGTTATAAAATTAATATTTTAACTCTGGGTATCTCTATATACTTCTCACAACTACAGAATTCCTCAATTCAGCTTCGAATCCTCCAATTTTGAAGCCTCTAAAATACAATATTTTATCAGAGACTTCTGCTTCGACACCTCAACGAGTACTTCATGGCTGCTCATACTATAATATTTCTTACTGTTCAGTTAACGTCTAGCATTCCTTTCGGCGCCGGTATACGTGCATACCAAATTATTCGAAACGGAATGGGGTTAGCCACCAAATTTGCAAGGACAAATCAAAACACAACGAATTCATGACAATGAGAGCTAGGAATGGCAACGGGACGGGTTTGGGGTGGGTACTGCAAAACCCAAACCCGATCCGATCTCGCACACCTGTACCCGATCCCGCCCCGTACTCGATGTAGCCCCGATATTGCCTTGCCCCGCATGGGTCGGAGATTACCCGCCCCGCCCCGAATTCCAAAACAAGCTTATACTGTACAAATATATATATATATATATATATATATATATATACAAAGACTTGGAAATATCATGTATCAGTGTATCATAATTATCATTTAACTACTCAAAAACATCCAAGCTTTTTATTGTATATATATACATTAGGGCTCTCCAACAAACAACCATAATTAACTATGATGTACAACAACACTCTCTCAAAAACTATAAATAACTTGGACACATATAGTATACATATACTAAAAAACACAGAGCGGCGCCATACAGTGTACATACATACTCAAAAACCTGATGCAGTAATAATGATTATACATCCAAGCTTTTCTAACGTTGAACATAAAATATATAAGGTTTGAGTTTGAGACGGAAGCACGAGATGTTTGTCAGAGCTTCACGGCAGATGGACAGGGCCGGCGACGACGTCTTCCACAGCTAACGGACCACACAGTGTCGACGACGATGCAATAGAAGATGGGACAATCTGATGCCTTGGACTTTTGTAGACTCTCTGGTGGTTGAAACGAACGAAATGTGAGTCTGAGATTTGTTAAAATTCCAGTGGAGAGGAACAGACCGAGTATGACTGTGTGAGATTTTTGAGTAGTTAAAGACTTAAAGTGAACCGTGGTTCGTGACTCAGGGACTCTTAGACTTTTACAATTGTAGACTTAAAGTGAACCGTGACTCAGTGACTCTTAGACTTCTACAATTATAATTATGACCCTGATTTTATTAAATATATAATAAATATAAAATTAGGTTTTACACTTACATTATCGGATCGGGGTCGAGTCGGGGCATATCAATACCGATCCCGATCCGGCCCCGGTGAAATACCCGGTCAAATACCCGTTACCCGCCCCGATTTAAAAATAACACGCCCGAACCCGTCCCGATCGGGTCGGAACAATCGGATACCCACCAGGTTCGGGTTAAATCGCCATCCCTAATGAGAGTTGTATCTCAACCCAATTTTTTTAGATATTATTGTAGTATAGTATCACCACTTTACTTGGATCCTGACAAATTAACCAATACAAATATGTTCATTTATTACCGAGTCTTATATTCATAAATTTTTGTCTGTAAAATGATTCCCCTTTGACTCTTCAACCCCTTTGTACATGAAAGCGCGGGACATCGCCGTTCCTTCCTCCACACATCGGCTTCCGCGGACGCCACGCGACATCTCCAACTCTCGCGCGTGACGCGGAGGAAATTGTGCTGAGAGCCTTATGTGAAGATGGAATTTGAGGGGTAGCCTCCGTAAATTGTCATTCTGGTTTTATTCATTTGTTTTTATTTTTTTTAATAGAAAAGGTATGAAAGGACCAAATAACCCTTCATACTTTACTAAATTTTTCACTTTAACCCCGACCCAACCTCTTCATCTTCTTCCTCCTTACTCTATTCTCGGCATTCAAACAAACAGAAGCAAAAACCCTCAACTCGCGAGTCTCGTCTTCATCCACTAGGTCTCTGCAAATATCGACGGCGCCGGCTCCAACTCAGTCTCGAGGGTCCATTCAACGCTGAACTACTCCTTTCAGGTAAGAATTTTGGGTTTGTTTAGGTAAATGGTAGAGTTTGGTTCATCGCAGGTAAATGTGGGAAATCGCTGGAGATGAGTCCCATTGCCGGGAAAAGGCCAAAGCCCCGCCGAGTTACTTTAATTCGGCGGCGGATTGAACCCATAGTGCCACGTTTTTGACTGGCCGAGCAAAACCTAATTCTGGCCGAGCATTGGGTCAATCATCGGGCGATTGATTTGTCAATCCTCCTAATTCTGGCCGAGCAATTGGGTCAATCATCGGCCGATTGATTTGTCAATCCTCGTAATTCTGGCCGAGGATTTGTCAATCCTCCAGTGAACTCAACAATGAGGGAATGGGTCAATCCTCCTAATTTAGGCCGAGGATTTGTCAATCCTCAAGTGAAGTCAACACTGAGGAATGGGTCAATCCTCCTAATTCGGGCCGAGGATTTGTCAATCCTCCAAGTCAACACTGAGGGGTTGTCAATTCTCGGCCGAGTGGGTCAATCCTCCTAATTCTGACCGAGGATTTGTCAATCCTCCAAGTCAACACTGAGGGTTTATCAATCCTCGGCCGAGTGGGTCAATCTTCCGCCGAATAGTGGAGTTGTCCCAATCATATGCTCTCTGGAATTTCCGATCGGCGGGATATTCGCCGGTCGGCCAATGACACAAATTTGAGTCATTGTCAGATTTTCATGTTTTGCTTTTGGTTCACTTATAATTGAATTATGCAATTGTTATTGGAATTGAACAATTATTTATTTGACCTTGTTTTATATTGTTATTGGAATTGCAATAGCCTCACTAAATGGCATCAGAAATGAAAGGTATTGAACAAAGCAATGACAGTGTCACCCGGTCAGTTGTCAGTGCAACCCCGTCTGAGCACCCGAATCGGGTTTGTCGACTTGGAACTGAACTCCAAGAACATGAGTTGTTCGAATGTCGGATAACCATGAGATGTGGGTATGAAAAGTGGATCAAGGACCAGAAGGCGTTAAGGGTTGCTAATGGGAACATATTTGCAGCTATTGAGCAGGGTCCATTCGGTAAGTTCCTGAACTTACCGACGAAGTTTAACCAGTCATACAATATTGCGTGGGCCCTTGTCGTGAGGATCGTAGATGTTTATCCATTGTCTGAGGTGTGGTTCGTCGTGAAAGGGACACCAATTAGGTTGTCCATCAAGGAGTATGCAATGATCACCGGGTTATGCTGCTCAACTCCGGATTATGAAGAGCCAATGCTGAAAGAGCAAATGCAGTCGACAACATTCAAGCAAAGAGATTTCCGAGATCACGATCGTGAAGTCTCGGTGTTAGACCTTGAGACGAAGTTAAAAGAACTAAAGAACACCCTGTCGACCTGAGGCCGCCGAAGAATCGCGGAAGAACGAGAAATTTGCAAGGTTATTAACCTGATCTTCGTTGCGGATTGTTTGGTACCCCATTCAAAAAAACACAAAGCGATCGAAGCCAAGTGGTTGGGGTTAGTGGACAAACTAGAAATGTTTGAGAGGTTCCCCTGGGGATATGTGTCCTTCAAACATCTGAGGGATGAGTGCTTACGAGACTTAAGAGGTAAGTCCCAGGGCTTGGGGGCAGATAGAAAGGGTGCCACATACACCTTCTCTTGTTTTATCCCGATGTTAATGGTAAGTAACATCAATCCAATTATTTATTAATACTATTATCATTTTCCAAATCATAGTATCGCTGATAAATTAACTTATCTACGTGATAGATATTGGCATTGGAGTGTATTCTGAAACTTGCCGAAGCATTTGTGAAACAGAACGAGGGATATACTGTGGAGTTGCCACGAATGTTCAAATGGAACATGCCATGTGCAAAGGCACTGACGGCGGAAGCAGTTGCTACAGAACTTACAAAAGCGGAGGTAATGAAATTTAATTTAATTGCATGTATATATTAACGTACTTTTGAAGGACATCGGGAATATCAATTTCATGTAAATGTAATTTGTGTGCAGGTGCGGGTGGCGCAGAGTATCCTCATCCCTACTGAAGCAGAGTTGCAACGTCCGTGGATGCAGAATATCGCAGAAATACCAGCAACGGAGAGGAATACAAGAACAGACAGGATTTCTGAAATTCTAGAGAGGGGCGGCACAATTGAATGGGATGATGAGCAAGGGAACCCGGTTGTGGATGAGGAGAGGGGTGTCGAGCCAGCTAGAATGATGGAAATTGGTCAGCCGTCTAGTCAGGCTGAGGCGCAAACAGATAGGTCCGGTGAGGGAGACAGAGAAGATCGACACAGGGAAGAAGACCTCCTACACACTGGTCATGAGGAAGGGGGGAGGTTGATGCTCAGTCGGCAGTCCCGGCTGATATCCAAGCTGTCCGGGATGATATCCGAACTGTCCGGGACGAGATCCAAGATGTGAGCGGTAGAGTACGAGCGGTTGAGGGTCAGCTTACTGAGATCCTCAACCTACTTCGCACCCAGGCCGCTGCCCGTGACGTGCCTCGGCGCCTACGATCCGAGTCGGATCCACCCCCCCAACGATCTGAGTCGGGTCCCCGTCCATCTGGTTCCCGCCACCAATCGGATGCCCCCCCCAGCCAGCCTCTTGCTGCCCATATGGAGGTTGCTGATTGTTAGTCTCAGGCTCATTCTACTCCTCGTCCATCAGGTACCTCGGGTCGAAGAGCGCATCAGGTGGCAGCGTCTGAGCCTCTCCCTCTAACTTTGAGGGTTGTTACATCTCAGCCACAAGGCTCATGTGCATTAGTTGAAGGGGCAGAAGGGGTGGGGGATTCGGAGGATCAGCATTTTGAGCAGGTGGATGCAGCTGCGCCTGTTGAGGGTGCGATTCAGACTCTGACTTCTTGGCTTCAGGAAAGCACAGAAGAAGATGCAGCTGAGGGGGCAGAAGGCGTTGGGAAGATTCAGTCTACGGACCAGCATGGTAGTCCTATTGTCAAAGGATCTTTACTTGATATCCTCGACAGTCCCGAGCCTCCCAGTTCACGGAAGAGGAAGAGAGTCCGAGTGGTCAGTACGATAGAAGCGACTGAGGTGACAGAATGGAATCCTACAAAGACGATACCACCTCATCTGGGGGTGGTTTCGAAGGCCGTCGACACCGGGCGTCTCCCCCCGCAGGCCCCGAGGAACAACACTTATTTCCACTTCCTCGCAGAAGGAGGAAGATGGGTCACCGAAGAGGTATGTTTTAATTATTTTTTAGTTAATTATTTTTTAATTAATTATTATTTAATGAATTAGTATTTTAATTCTTTTAAACAAAAATTCTTTTAATTATTTTGGATTTATGCAGCAATTTGATGATGCGTTGATTGGCATACGGTGGAGGAAAGTTCGTTATCCTAGGGTTTTCAATGTTTCGGGCCAAGTAGTACTGGATGTTCCGTTCCACAAACTAGTGGAGACAGAGTATGAAGCCAAAATTGAACCAGACCTTACTTTGATGGCATATGCTCGGGGGGAGATGCCGGAGCTGCATAGCATTTCGTGGACGTATGCTGAGCACATATATTTTCCAGTGAGATTGGTGCTGGGCCACTGGATATTGCTGGTCGTTGACGTACAGGCCCGTAGGATCAATGTGTACGACAGCTATACAAAAGATCTACCCGCCGATAAGTTAGAGTCTAAAATGCGACCTTATGTGCATATGCTCCCTAGGATGCTCCATCGTGTGTTACCCGGAACAGCCGAGACATTGGTGCCTTATGAGCAGGATTTCCCGTTCGAGAGAGTGGAAGGTGTACCTCAAGTTAGAAAGTATGTTTCACAAGTCCTTTAATATTTGATTAAAACATTTTAATTAATTCCAGTTGAACATAATATATTGTGCTATGTTTGTAGGAAGGGCGATTCTAGGATCTATACACTTAAGTTCATCGAACTTGGGTTGGTGGGAAAAGAGCTCGGCCCTAACCTGAGAACCAGTCTAATTCTTCAGTTCCGCAAGAAGTATTGTGTTCATATGCTAACAGATCACCAACATCTTCTTTAGTCTGTATAAACTGAAACCGTAACGGAAGTATTGTGTTTATTTTTGCTATTTATGTTCATATGCTATTTATTTTTGCATATGTATATGCTAATTGTGTTCATATGCTATTTATTTTTGCATATATATGTGTTTGTTGACTCATACTGTTATGCCACAGCTAAAACCTGAATGTTTGCATTCATAGAAGTCCAATTAAATACCCAACCACATCTCACCACCCACTTCAATTCACATTGATTGATCTTCACCCTTTTCACCACACCACACCTATAAATGGACCTCTTCACTTCCCATTTCACTCACTCCATCCATCCATTCCTCCAACATCACACACTATTTGGCCATCAGGTATTGGTAACATTGTGCTTTCGTATAAATCTATGTTATTTTCGAACTTGTAAACATGTATATGTTTATGTCAGGATGGAACCGATACCCGGTCGAGTAATAGTCCGTCCTGCACATGAACCAGCGTGGTTGCAGGAATACTACCAGTTACTGGAGGAACATCATCAACGTTTGGCCAACATGGCGCACCGTATGCACGAGATAAATATACCGTTGAGTCAACGCGAATTACTGGAGGAAGCAAAAAACCGGTTCGAACAAGGTCATCCTTGGTCAGACCGGTTTCAGGCTGACCGTCAATCTGTTGAGGAGCCTGCGTGGTTCAAGAGTTTTGTAGAATGGATGCAAGGGAACAAAGCTATCGCTATGCGTATTATTAGTTGTCTTTTACATTGAGTTCTTCAACCTTCAATGTTGTATTTCTACTCTTTAAGTTGAGTTCTTCAACCTGCAATGTTGTTTTTTTGTTTTCCAGCAGAATGTAATTTTATTATTTCCAGCATAATGTTATGGCAAATTTTGAAACACCAAAACATCACTCTGTTCTTTCCGATCGGCAGTAATATGGCCGATCGGCGAGTGCGCGACAGCATATTCCTCCGTCGATTGATGTCAATCCTCGGCCGAATGGATCCCAATCCTCCGTCGATGTATGTCAATCCTCCGCCGATGTTTGTCAATCCTCGGCCGAATGGATCTCATTCCTCCGCCGATGATGTAACTACTCTCTGTACAAAATCTGTACTTTCATGTACACAATCTGTCAATCCCTATCCACTCACTACATCCAATAAACTCTGCATATTAATGTCTCCCATTAATATATCTCACCACTCAAGACATATTAATGGATACACACCCACTCATCCACCCACTCCAACCCTCTTTACTCGCACGAGGCCTATAAATGGGGCTTAGGAGGGCCATTATCTGTGCTCCAACAATCGTCACTTCCAGCCTATCAATTATCTGTCAAGTTTTCTCGGAATAGGTATTCGATGAATGTTATTGCATTATAATTTTGTAGATGTGTTTGTTGTTTTGGTAGTGTAAGCATGTATATGTTTGTGACAGAATGGATCTCAACCATGTGAACCGTGCGGAGCGTAGACAGAGGCGACGACACCATAGTCAGAATACCCGAACGGCTCTATCAAAATCCGGAACCAGCGTGGTCGGTAGAGTACTACCGCTTACTTGAAGAAAGAAATCAGTTGTCACGCCCCAATTTCAGTAAACCGAACTAGGGACGCGAACATTTAAAATAATAAAACAATGAAACCTGTTTTGGATAAACACTTTAAAATCTCCATTTAATTAATCAAAATAATATTTACAACTTAAAAATACGTCCCAACACGTGGACAAAAGTACAAGGTATCCGTCACTAGACTCAAAAGACTAAACCCGGACTCCGCTCCTAGCTCCACAAGCTTCGAGAGCTCACCTAGTCCGTCCTGTGATCAGTACCTGTAGGAAAAGCAGCTAGGGGTGAGCGTTCGCTCACCACCACAGATAACAGACTGACTACAACATAATTAGCAGACAATGTTGGTGACACCCACAACAAACTCAACTCCGGGGATCACTGTCCCCAACTCAGTGGTACGACTGACAAACACCCACGGTGACCTTACTTGACCAACTCGCCACCCTGACACGTAAAGTAGACCCGACACAACGATCACGACCTCTTCCAAGGACTCAAACGACAGCCACGCAGCACCAAACAAGATCACAAAGGATCGCACACCAAACAAGATCACAAAGGATCGCATACCAGCTGCTCAGTAACCATCTCTGTTTCTCTGTTTCTCGCCCTTTCCGATCTCATTCGGGCCAGGCGGTCGACCTGCCTCAGTAACCTCTCTGTCCTTCGCCCTTTCCGATCCCATTCGGTCCAGGCGGTTGACCTGTCTTACAACTTCTCTGTCCCTCGCCCTTTCCGATCCCAGTCGGTCCAGGCGGTCGACCTGTCTTACAACTTCCCTCACTCACGCGCTTCCCCGACACAAAGTCGGGCCAGGCGGTCGACCTGTCTCAGTAACCTCTCTCACTCAGGTAACCACAATCACAAGCAAGTTCAACAAACATCAACAACATAGGTTCAGCACTCCACATGCACTCATGGTCACCCAAGACACCAACCATAAAACACGGACTCAACAACCCCACAGGCACTCACGGCCTCCCAAGACACACCAACAGTAACTCACGGCTTAACAACCCCACGGGCACTCACGGCCTCCCAAGACACACCAACGATAAAGACACGGGTTCAACAACCCCACAGGCACTCACGGCGTCCCAAGACACACCATCAGTAATGACACAGGTTCAACAACCCCACGGGCACACACAGCCTTCCCAGACACCAACAGTCAAACACGGGCTCTCATGGCCACCCAAGACTCAACAGTCAAACACGGGCTCTCATGGCCACCCAAGACTCAACAGTCAACCACGGGCTCTCATGGCCACCCAAGACTCAACAGTAAAGTACGGGCTCTCATGGCCACCCAAGACACACCAACAGTAATCACGAGCTCAACAACCCCACGAGCACTCACGGCCACTCAAACCACCAACAGTAAAGACACGGGTTCACAACTCCACGGGCACTCATGGCCACCCAAAACACCAAAGGTAAAGACACGGGTTCGACGACCCCACGGGCACTCATGGCCACCCAAAACTCAACAATAATACACGCTCGCAATTTACCGAGACTCTAACTCGTAAGCCAGCCAAAGAATGCTCGCAACCCCCCCCCCCCCCCCCCCCCCCCCCCCCCCCCCGAGGCTCTAACTCGGTCAGGCCAGGCCAAAGACACCAACCTTAGCACACAGGCTCTCATGGCCACCCAAGACTCAACAATAATAGCACGGGCTCTCAAGGCCACCCAAGACACCAAATAAACAATCAAACTCCGGCTTAACCAAAGCCTCCAACAGTCCTAATATCAATAGTTTCTCAATCAACCTCCGGGCATGGTCATATGCCTCCAGTACTCATAATATCGATAAGTTCACAAACAACCTCCGGGCATGGTCATATGCCTCCAGTAATTCTAATCACGCTAAGTTCTCTGCTCCTACGACACTACTAAGTGTCACATGCTTTGCTAATAATTGCTACGCTCCCGTATCATGTCTTTCTAATATTCGATAAACCTACTTAACCCACGACACCCAGTGTCACATGCATTTCTACTGTTAACTTTCCCTAGTCAGGGCCGAGATCCGGCTACACTAAGTCCTGAGATGATCCCAGTCACTCACCGAGCTTCCCTTTGCCTCGGTCCGTAGCACGATCTAAAAGAACACAAATTCAAAGTACTTTTAAACTAGTACGAATAAACCGAAATTCAATAAACTTAACGCCCAAACGTAACCCCAACAATGTCGATCACTCCCAAACTTCTCAATTACTCGACATTGTCGATAAAGGACCCGTAAAGGCCCGATTCACCCGACATGGCGAATCTGCCCGGGTTTTGTAAATTGCCTTCCGGGGCTCCAAAAGCCCCCGTTTTCGTTTCTACGGTCTTAGAATAGTTCAAGGAACCCAATGTACTTGACGGAATCGAATTCCGACTTCCGAGTCAATTAAATAACGTTTAAAGTTTCTAAAACCCGTTAATTACAACTTTTCCAATTTAATTCCAATTTTCGATTCGGTTAAGGATAAATGGTCCGGGGAACGTTTTAAACCACCCGAACGTTAAAACCCGAGCACCCGAGCACGTGGGCCCCACCCAACCCACTTGGCCGAGAGCCCTAGGGTTCAAGGGGGGGCTCGGTCACCATGGTGGTGGCTGGTCCCAGCTCCGGCCAGCCACCCCATGGCCGGCCGGCCACCACCCACGGTGGCCGGAGCTCCTCCCGAGCCTCCGGTCACCGGAAAACGTCATCCTTCCCCTCCAAACACCTCCAAAACGTCTCCAACACCTCCCCAACCTCAATACAACCCTAACTCATCAATTAAAACCAAACCCTAACAATTTGAAACTACCAAAACAACGATCGGTTTAGTACAAACCGTAGAGGAAGACGAGGGGAAGACAATTGTTCTTCGTCTTGAGACGATCCAAGGGCTAGATTCCTTCCAACTCCAACTCCTTTATCCTTCTCTCTTCTTCTTCTTCTTCTTCTCCTTCTCTCTCTAAACTCTCTCTTCTCTTTCTAATTAAATCAACTAACTCATTTTTCTCTTTTTTTTTCTCTTTTAAAACATGTGGACGGCCACACCTCTCTTCCCTCTTAGTTTCCCCCCAAAACTAACACCACCACAATGTGGACAAGTGTTAAGGTGGGCCCCACACCTTTTGGAAAACATCTACTTGATATTTTCTAATCAGATTCGCGAAAATCGGACGTTTCGGGCCCCGAACGTGCACTTTTTCCCAAAAATTACGAAACTTGACGGGATACAAAGAAATGGCTCAACTAAGACCGCTGCGACGATGGCTAATCTTTTTAGATCCAAAACGGTCCTCGAATGGACCAAAACGTCGCTCGGTTGACTTTTCCAACGAAAAGTCAACTTTCCCCAAATTGATCAGAAAGTTGCCCTGAGTCCCCCGGAACTCACTTTGGTCAATAACGGGGTCAAATTAAGTCCGGTATGACACTCGGGGTCATTTTAGGTTCACTTAACTGCCAGTATTAAAAAATTTAAATTTTCCTGTTTTTCGCTGGTTTGACTGGCGTTGACCGGGAGTGGTTATTACATCAGCGCTTGGACCAACTGGAGGCCCTCAAGCGCGAGAAATTTTTTACCATGTCTTCCACTCCCTCTTGGTGAAAACCCATTTATTCAACCGCGGATGAACGAGGATGACCTTCTTGATTCTTGGGAGGAGCCTGCTTGGTTCCGGGGTTACAGATAGTGGATGGTTCGAAACCAAGAAATTATACATAGTCTCATTAACAGTCTGCTTGCTGCGTAGTGTATTTTGGATTTGAAGTGTATTACTTATGGTACTTGGATGAATGAAGTTACTGTTTTTGGACGTAGAGCAATGAATTGCATGACATTTAATTGCTTTTGATGGATACATCTCCTACACAAAATCTATTAGATGGTACCTACTTTACGGAAGGAATATATTCCTTCCGACGACGATTAGATGTTACATACTTTACGGAAGGAATATATTCTTTAGTCACCCTTATAAACCCTAATATTCACTTCAATGAACTCATCAATACTCTTTACTCACTTTATCAACAATGTCTTCACCTCTTTCGGGCAGCACTACACCACAACTTGCTGATGAAGAATGCATTGCGATATTGGACGAGCTCCAGCAGATCAAGATACGTCTTCAGAGGGTGGAAGATAAGGCAGATCAACTGAAGAAGGAGTTGAAGGAGGCCATGGACCAGGTCGAAGGCCTATTACGTTTCGTACGGTCCTTCACTTAAGAGATTCCACTTGCTAATATGGGTTTGTTTGTATCGGAAACAAAGACCTCCATTTTCCAATGTCATATGTGAGGCTTTGTGGTAATAATTAGGGTTGTAATGTTTAGGGATGTAATGTTTAGGGTTGAATTGTACTCACATTATGTTTTTACATATACCGTTGATTCTTGTCCTAATCCCCCGCCGATTGATGTCAATCATCCGCCGATTGATTCAATCCTCGGCCGAATAGGTCAATCCCCCGCCGATGATGTCAATCCCCCGCCTATTTTGTCACTCCTCCGCCGTGTGATTCAATCCTCGGCCGAATAGTTCAATCCCCCGCCGATTATGGTACTTGGATGAATGAAATTTTTGTTTTTTCACTTAGTGCAATGATTTGCATGGCATTTAATTGCTTTTGATGGATACATCTCCTACCCAAAATATTCATGTCCCTATGCACGCACTACATTCAAGATAGTCAACATATTAATGTCTCCAATTAATTATATGCACGCACTACATTCAAGACAGTCAACATATTAATGTCTCCAATTTATTATGACACACACACACCAACCTATTCATGTCTCACCACGCCTATAAATTGGGATAAGGAGACTCATTATATGCACTCCAACCCTGTTATCTGTCATTCTGTCAAACACAATAATTTCATGGGTATTATTCTTGCATTATAAATTCATACAACCTATCATTTTCAAGGTATTCGACTCTTACATATGTTTGTGACAGGATGGAACCCAACCACGATCCTCGTCTTGAGCGTAGGTGGAGGCGTCGGGAGAACGCCGGAACAGTAGTATTTGTGGCGCCACCACCATGGTTGGTTCAGTACGACCGCATACTCGATGACGCACATCAGCGGATGGACCGAATTGAGGAACTCCTGCAACAGAAGAATCTACGATGTCCTCCGGCCCTTGATGGTGAACACCCATTTGAATTCCCTCCTTTTGTAAACGATCGTGACCTTCGGAGGCCTTCTTACAAGGAGCCTCGATGGTTTCAGGCTTTCGTAGAGTGGATGGACAGATGTAGAGAAGCTGAAGATAAACCCTTAACAGTCTGCTAGATGAGTAATGTAGTTTTGTTTTAAACTTCCATAAGTATGCTATGTGGGTGAAATAAAATAAGCTTATGTTTTGTAATATACCGTTGATTCTGGTCCCAATCCCCCGCCGACTGATGGCAATCCTCCGACGATTGATGTCAATCCCCCGCCGAATATGTCAATCCGCCGCCGATTATGTCAATCCTCAGCCGAAAATGTCAATCTGCCGCCGATTAGGACAAACCCTAAACCCTAATCCCTAATCCCTAAAACCAATCCTCAAACCCTATCAGTACACCTCAACACTTGAAACCTTAAAACCAAACCTAATAAGTAAACGCTAACCCTACAACTCTAACCCTACAACTCTAACCCTACAACTCTAAACCATAAACCCTAAGAAACCAAACCTAATAAGTACACTTGAAGCCTAAAACTCTAACCCTACAACTCTAACTCTAACCCTAAAACTCTAACCCTACAACTCTAACCCTAAAACCCTAAACCTAATATGTACACTAAAACCCTAAATCTCTATCCCTAACAGTCTGCTAGATAAGTAATGTAGTTTGGATTTGAACTTTCATAATTATGATATTCGGATGAAATGAAAAAAGTTTATGTTTTTTAATATACCGTTGATTCTGGTCCCAATCCTCCGCCGATTGATGTCAATCATCCGAAGAGTGATGTCAATCATCCGCCGAATAGATCAATCCTCCGCCGATGATGTCAATCCCCCGCCTATGATGTCACTCCTCCGCCGAGTGATTCAATCCTCGGCCGAATAGGTCAATCCCCCGCCGATTAGGACAAACCCCAAACCCTAATCCCTAAAAACAAACCTCAAACCCTATAAGTACACCTCAACAATTGAAACCTTAAAACCAAACCTAATAAGTAAACTCTAACCCTAAAACTTTAACCCTAAAACTCTAACCCTACAACTCTAACCACCAATTAAGTCTTCCCAACCACCACCAACCCCATATTAATGGAACCCACCACCCAACTTACATTTATGGAACTCACCACGCCTATAAAACCCACTCTTCACTCCAACCCTCTTCACTTCACTCATCACTAATCTTTCACTCACTTCATCAACAATGTATGAACCTTTTGAGAGACATAATCACTACACAACGTGTTCAACTTCAACACCAGGAGAGGTTGGATAAGCTGTAGAAGATCAGGATAAGTCTTCTCCGGGTCCAAGTGAAGGCTGATCAACTGATGGACGAGCTGAGACAGGCCGATAGACATGGATGGACAGATGCAGACGATAATAATGCGCGTATCATGTTGGAGCAAATCGAAGGACTTCGACACTTCGTCTTGTCCTTCACTCACCAAGACGAGATCACTACCCGTTGGTAAAAGTTTGTATCGGAAACAAAGACCTCAATTTTTCAACTCCTTATGAGAGTCTTTCTTGTAATGTTTAATTATGCTATGTGGGTGAAATAAATAAGTTTATGTTTTTCAATATATCGTTGTTGTGGTATCAATCCTCTGTCGATTGTCCCAAGCCTCAGCCGATTTTGTCCCAATCCTCGGCCGAATATCTCAATCCCCCACCTAGTATCTCAATCCTCGGCCGAATATCTCAATCACCCACCTAGTATCTCAATCCTCGGCCGAAGATCTCATTCCCCCGCCAAATATGTCAATCCCCCTCCGAATATCTCATTCATCCGCCGAATGGGACTTGTTCTGAACATCTATGCTCTCTGGAATTTCCGATCGGCGGAATGCATTGTGCATTTGGCCGATCGGCCAAATGCACTTACATACAAACATTGCAATGTGAACAAAAAAAGGAGGATACATCGAACACATCTAACGACTACATGGTACCCTTAAACATAGAATCCAGTTACAAATAGTAGCATAATCGAAAACAAATACATAGTCCGTGAAACAAACATAAAGTATCCTACACATTAGATGTAGAAGCAAGCGAAGGACATGTTCGTTTGTTGTGACCAACAGTCGAACAAATTCCACATTTTCGTGGACGCTTTGGAGCCGCTGCAGTCGCTCTAGGGTCCTCACCTCCTGAAGGAATTCTTCTCTCAACTCTTCTACCGAGTTGCACTAAAAACTCTGGTGCCTCAACATCAATAAGGCCACGAAGTTCATCAACATTTCACTCCGTTTCTCGTAACACTGGATATATGGTTCCATGATAAGCGAGTGCCCATGCTTCTACCGAATAATACTCGTCGCATAGCTCGAACATTCCATCTTCGCATCCTCACAACACGCTAAGGCATGAGTACAAGGAATTCTATTGATGTCAAACTTCCGACAACCGCATGTCCTCTTAACCAAATCAACCAAGACGTCATCGAAAAGACCGGTAACCCGATACTGGCCAAGTCTGTTCAGTGGTGTTATTCGCATTTCCTTCGCTTTGAAGATCCTCTTAGCAATGATACTCTCTACCTTCGAAACCACAACTTGGCGATCCGGTAATTTGGCCATCACATCTCGACGTAGCATGTACCATTCACTAACCTTTTCCTGTATGGCGTTGAACAACGAAATAATGGGCCACTCTCTATGTTTTCGTAATACGTTGTTGATGGATTCACAACCGTTCGTTGTCATGATATTGTACCGAGCGGCCTCGAAGAAAGCTCTCGCCCGTTGATGACGTTCTATGTTCGTTGTCTCCAAATATCTCGCCGCCTTGGGGTACAATTCTTGGAACTGTTGCCACCTAGCATTGAACTTTTCTGGTGTGTACGCCTCAGCAACTTTTTGGAATAACTCACAAAGGCCGTCCCTGTTGCTACCCTCATGACGCGATCTGACATTTACAGTCAAATGCCACCTACAATGGCCATATTTAGCCTTTGGGTAGTGTTCCGTCACTGCCTTCCTGATACTTCCATGTCTATCGGAAAAGATAGCCAAGTCATCCTCGTCCGGGATCTCCGGCCTCAACTTTTGGAAGAACCAACTCCATGAAGCGTCTGTCTCCTTGTCAACCACAGCCCAAGCTATAGGATATTGGTGACGGTTACCATCTTCCCCGATTGCAATTAGCAATACCCCTTTATACTTTGTTTTCAACCACGTGTCATCTACTAAGATCACCTTTCTCAAGGCAAGTTTAAATCCATCAATGCATGGTCGATATGCTATGAAAACATAGTGAAATCTACCATGCTCATCCACCTGCAAATGAGTTACTGCCCCTTCATTCATCTTCCGAACTTGAAACAAATATGCAGGGATTAATCCATAACTTAAATCTGGATCCCTTACAAGTTTAATCATCGCCAACAACCGAGCCCTCCAACACTTCCAGTATTTATAATCGCCAAGCTCGTCACCCCTGAAATCGTCTTGAAGCATCCTTGGACAAGGAATATGTTTCTGTCCAGCTTATTTTTTAGCCACCTTACAGGTCAGTCCTTCTGAACTCAGTTGACCTCTTCGGGTGCTACGATCACGGGCCAAACAAGTATGGAAAGGCTCGTAGGTTCTAATGGAGAATTGATCAGATCCCCGATCTTTGGCTCCACGCACTCTCCATCTACAATCAATACCATGACATTTTGCAATGCATAGCGTTTTTGAAGATCTATCTCGGTCTATCCAAAATTTATCCTTCTTTGCAACCTCTCTCAGATACGTAATAAATGCTTCCTTGTTACGAAACTTTTTACCAACTACTAAATTTGACCGATCACTGAAACCGATATTGGTTTGTTCTGGATCCACCCTATCTAACAAAAACTGATGGTCTCTAGAATAATACTCCACCATTTGACCGTTCTCTTCGATACAATCCAAACTTTCCGGCACTGGCGTAGGAGCTGGTATACTATCAAAACTTACAATCACTAGCGTAGAAGCTGGTATACTATCCAAACTTACAATCACTAGCGTTGGAGCTGATGTTTCTGCCTCAGTATCAACCTCTGTACGTCGACGCCGAATAACTGGTTCTCAGCATTCTCTACACGACTACAAATATCCAAGTCAAAATGACCATCATACGCACTATTCTCATTTCCATCACTGTGGACACTCTCTTCAACTTCCACCGCTTCAACTTCCGCACCACTGTTATCTTTTTTGTTGATCAGCTCTACACGTAACATGGTTCTACGACATTCTTTCATGTTTTCAGCTACTACATACCGAACACCAATATCCGTTACAATCCCAACTGGAGAGATAATTCATGTGTAATTGGGCAAATAAGGTTGGTAACTAAGTTTCAATTCTGTATCACTTTCCTTCACCCCAATTTCAAAATACAGCAGGTCATTTAATGTTTTCAATGTTGCATTGGCATCATCAGCAATAGCAAGACCAATAATTTTATTGTTTGTTGATGATATCCATTTATAGTTCCCATCCTCCTCTACCTTATATTCCCCACCGTAAGTAGCATGGATCACTACAACTTCACCCATTTCCTGTACAATTACAACCTCGTTCATTTAAGTAATTACATTAACCATACACAGACCCATAATACTAACAATACTAACAATGTAGGCTAGTCTAGGAATATGCATTTGCCCAATCGGCGAGATGTAGCCGATCAGAGATGCTGGCTGATCGAAGACTATGGCTGATTAACTCCGATCGGAGATTATGGCCGGTTGACTCCGATCGGCGACTATGGCCGATTGACTCCGATCGGTGAGCTTCTCCTACACACGACATTCCTCTGGTTTGTTTCCCTAAACCACATCTACTCCAGTCTTTTCCAATCTACTCCAATCTTTTCCAATCTATTCCAATCTTTGTGTATAGCCTTTTTTCTCAAAACCCCAACCCTATAACTCAAATTAAAGCTTAAGGTTTGTGGTTTACTTACTTGGGCTCACTTCCTAGGAGGAAGACAGGGTCGGGACGGTGATGGACGGCGCTCGGGACGGTGGTGGATGGCGGTGAACGGACGGCAGCTCAGAATTGTCGCAGCAGCTCTTGTCGTGTCGGGTCAAATTGGGGATATATTTGGAATTGGGTTTGTTTTGCAAATATAGAATTTGGGTATTTGGGTGTGTTTTGCAAATATAGAAACTTGGGTTCTCTTTTTGCAAATAAAGAGAAGGGTAGAAGAGGGAACAAACTTTCATTAAGTTGAAGGTTTTTTTCAAATTTCATCTTCAGTCAATGTTTTTTTCAAATTCTATCTTCTAATAAGGCTATAAACGAAATTAGAGACTTCTGGTTCGACACCTCAACAACTACTTCATGGCTGCTCATACTCTAATATTTCTTACTATTCAGTTAACGTCTAGCATTCCTTCCGGCGCCGGTATACATGCATACCAAATTATTCGTAACGGAATGGGGTTAGCCACCAAATTTGCAAGGACAAATCAAAACACAACGAATTCATGACAATGAGAGCTAGGAATGGCAACAGGACGGGTTTGGGGTGGGTACTGCAAAACCCAAACTCGATCTGATCTCGCACACCTGTACCCGATCCCGCCCCGTACTCGATGTAGCCCCGACATTGCCTTGCCCCGCACGGGTCGGAGATTACCCGCCCCGCACGGGTCGGAGATTACCCGCCCCGCCCCGAATTCCAAAACAAGCTTATACTGTACATATATATATATATATTGGATCACTATCAGGTACAAACTTGTATCTTTCGTCAGAACGTAGAACTCTCAATCTGGGCCCTTGGATCATAGAATTAAAGACCCAAATTTAATGCATATCTTTTAATATCTTTTTAATTAATGCATATCTTGTAATTGATTTCGTAATCAATCACCCCCCACCCCCCTGAATTTCGGTGGCCATTCGATTTGGATAATCAATGGCCCAGATTGGTTCTACGTTCTTACCCGAAACTATATATATATAGGGTTGGTATCAAATACAAACCACCCCTTATTGTGCAAACTACGAACTCACCAGGTGCTGACACGTGGGCGCGCGCTGCTAGTGCGCGCGCACAGTGCTGACACGTGGCGCGCATAGTGCTAATAGTTTGGCACATTGCTAAACTATTAGCACTGTGCGCGCCAAACTATTAGCACTGTGCGCGTGCGTGGTCAACACGCTCACGCGCGCGGGCGGAGGGGCGCGCGAATCTACCACGTGTCAGCATCTCGCGCGCTCTACTGACGTCACTTTGCCCGCATCCTGTGGCTTAGATTGGTTCGTAGTTTGCACAATAAGGATGATTTTTACTGGATAGCTACCCTATATATATATATATATATATATACAAAGACTTGTAAATATCATGTATCAGTGTATCATAATTATCATTTAACCATTTATAGTATATATATACACTAGGGCTCTCCAACAAACAACCATAATTAACTATGATGTACAACAACACTCTCTCAAAAACTATAATTAACTTGGACACATATAGTATACATATACTAAAAAACACAGAGCGGCGCCATACAGCGTACATACATACTCAAAAACCTGATGCAATAATAATGATTATACATCCAAGCTTTTCTAACGTTAAACATAAAACATATAAGGTTTGAGACGGAAGCACGAGATGTTTGTCAGAGCTTCACGGTAGATGGACAGGGCCGGCGACGACGTCTTCCACAGCTAACAGACCACACAGTGTCGGCGACGACACAATAGAAGATGGGACAATCTGATGCCTTGGACTTTTGTAGACTCTCTGGTGGTTGAAACGGACCGAATGTGAGTCTGAGATTTGTTAAAATTCCAGTGGAGAGGAACAGACCGAGTATGACTGTGTGAGATTTGTGAGTAGTTAAAACTTAAAGTGAACCGTGGTCCGTGACTCAGAGACTCTTAGACTTCTACAATTGTAGACTTAAAGTGAACCGTGACTCAGTGACTCTTAGACTTCTACAATTATAATTATGACCCTGATTTTATTAAATATATAATAAATTTAAAATTAGGTTTTACACTTTACATTATCGGGTCGGGGTCGAGTCGGGGCATATCAATATCGATCCCGATCCGACCCCGATGAAATACCCAGTCAAATACCCGTTACCCGCCCCAATTTAAAAATTACACGCCCGAACCCGTCCGATCGGGTCGGAACAATCGGATACCCACCAGGTTCGGGTTAAATCGCTATCCCTAATGAGAGCTCTACCTCGCCCCAATTTTTTAGATATTATTGTAGTATAGTATCACCACTTTACATGGATCCTGACAAATTAACCAATACAAATATGTTCATTTATTACCGAGTCTTATATTCATTAATAATTTTGTTCTGTAAAATGATTCCTCTTTGACTCTTCAACCCATTTGTACATGGAAGCGCGGGACATCGCCGTTCCTCCACACATCGGCTTCCGCGGACGCCACGCGGCATTTCCAACTCTCGCGCGTGACGCGCCACCTCTGCAATTTTCTTACCGACATGTCGTACCCATTTCCTTCGACCTTAAGACTCTGTCTCCAATCTCAAACCCCAATTTCTCCCACCACCATAAAACCCCGTCAACGAGATCTCGCTCTTCCACCGATCAGAAAACATGTCTTCTTCAAAGCAGCCTCTCTACCCAGAAGTGATCCAAACCAACCCTGAAGCCGATTATTACTACAACCCCACTTCATCACCGTCTCTATACCCATCGCTTGACATGAAAGATCTCGGAGAAAATCTCATCATCCACGACGACGCCGTCACGATGCCGTACTCACCGCCTCCGAAGACCTTCGAGGAAGTCCTCATCAGGGTCCCAGGCGCCATCGTCCACCTGATTGAAAAAGATCAGAGCATGGAGCTGGCCTGCGGCGAGCTCTTTGTCGTCGGCCTCTGGCAAGGCGACAACATCGTCGCCGTTCTCGTCCGTGTTGGGGATGAGATCCAGTGGCCGCTGGCCAAGGACGAGGCCGCCGTCAAGGTCGACGATTCCCACTATTTCTTCGCCCTCCGCGTCCCCGTCGGCGACGGAGACGACGAACGAGGCGTAAAGTTCGAAACTTTGAACTATGGTTTGTCGATTGCGTCCAAGGGGCAAGCGGGTCTGCTGAAGAATTTTGATGGGGTTCTGGAGAAGTACAGTTGCTTTTCGGTTCAGAAGGTCAAGGGTTTGGGGAATTGGGGAGCGATTGATGGGTCGGTGGCTAAGGGGGTTTCGCCGGACGAGATGATGAAGTCGCCGGAGAAGAAGGAGATGATGGAGGGGAACTCAGCCGCTTACTGGACCACATTGGCCCCTAATGTGGAGGATTATAGTGGCAGAGCTGCTAAGCTGATCGCTGCCGGGTCCGGACAGCTGATCCGGGGCATTTTGTGGTGTGGTGATGTCACCGTGGATAGACTCAAATGGGGAAATGAGTTCTTGAAGAAGAGGATGGGCCCCAGGTCGGATTCGGAAGTTAGCCCTGAGACCATGAAAAGGATTAAGAGGTTTGACATTCAGCCATTAACATGTACATGTTAGTTTTCTGTGGAAGATGACAAATGGTGAACTAATTTGTGGTTTATTTGTGATTCAGGGTAAAGAAGATGACCAAGATGTCTGAGAAAGTGGCCGGCGGGGTTCTCTCTGGTGTTATCAAAGTTTCAGGCTTCTTCACGGGGGCCATCGTCAACTCTGCTGTGGGAAAGAAGTTTTTCAACCTTTTGCCTGGAGAAATCGTGCTAGCATCATTGGATGGATTTAGTAAGTTGTTTGTTTTCAACTTCACTTGTTTATTGTTTATATGTTGTGTTTTAAAACATATTTAGCTCTGTAAGTAAGATCTTTTCATGCCATACAGAGTAGGCTATTAGCCAATTCCTTATGCTATTAGCAAATGCCACCTATATTTTAATGTACTTATATCTGTTTTGTTCTTTATGTCAATTATATTGTGCCATGATCTGTATTTTAGCTGTGTCTTGACTAATAGGTTATATTTAGAGGATATATATTTATGTATCATTGCTTGTTGAGTTAGAGTAAGCATCTTTGATTGTCATTTGCTAGAGGTCGCTAATTATACATGTAATGTCTATTTCACCATTAGCCATGCTAATCGAAATTCGTTCATGTTTGTTAAGAATATACAGTAATTTGTCTCGTCCAGTTAAGAGTAATGATCTTATGTCATTTCCTAGAGGTCGTAATGGTAAAATTAGTTTTTCTGTATTTCATTGAAGTTATAAATTTTAACCTACATATTGCTTATTCAAAACAATACTTCCACCAATACATATGTAGGAACTAAAGATACCTCACATCCCCGAAAACATAGTATTCAGAGTTGCAGCCTTAACTGAAACTCAAGCTGGTTGTAACCAAAACAGAGAAAATGGATTTCTAGACTATGATGCTTGTCTAAGTGATACAGTTACAGCATATGAAGTTCAACTTTCTTGCGTAGTTTAGAAAAACTTAAATTTGAATGCGCTGATAACTATAGGTGGAGTAATAGGGGTAAAGACACTCTCTTAACAGTGTTCATCTTCTTCCACTTACAGGCAAAGTATTTGATGCTGTTGAGGTTGCTGGAAGGAATGTGATGTCCACCTCATCAGATGTGACAACTGAACTAGTTTCACAGAGGTACGTCTCAATAATGCATTAGAGTATGATTCTCGATGTCGGGCAAGTTGGCATCATGGTTTTTTCTTTTGTTAGTTATTGGGTTGTGGAAAGTAACCTTCCACATGAAATCGATAAGTCATAGTGATGTTGAGTTGTATGAATGTTGCAGGTATGGGGATCAGGCAGGAAAGGCAACGAGTGAAGGACTCGACGCAGCAGGGCATGCTTTTGGGACAGCTTGGGCTGTTTTCAAGATCAGGAAGGCCTTTAACCCTAAGAGTGTGATCAAGCCAACCACTCTTGCTAAAGCTGCTGCCAAAGCCAAGGCCGATGTGGCCAAGTCTCAAAAGAAGAGCAGCAAGAACAGCTCCTAATTACTGTCTTATGGTCATACCAGGATCAGCTCAAGACGTTACTGTCTTATGATCATACCAGGATCAGCTCAAGATGTTATTCTTTTTTCAAGACTGTCTGTAAATTTTTGAAGTTGTTGGAGGTTGTGTTCAAATTCTTTGATGGTTCTAATGTAATATGTGACTTGGAATTGTATTTTGAGAATGGTATGTTTCAGCTGTTTTTTTCACTCAGGGTACTCGTATAGAACCGGAAGTAGAATGCAGTGTGAAGTCGCCGGACCTTGATTCAGTACCTGTAGTAAGAACAGGCCCGGAGTGGACCCAACTCTTCCCGGCCCGACCCAATACAAGACTTGCTTATTTGGACCCCATCCGGTGCAGTCCTTGCAACTTATTCTTTCAATTTAATTCTGGGCTGCATTCTCCTACCAAATGTTAGGTGTTAATCATTGGCGCCCATAACCATACACAGCATTTATCATGGATTTGCTGATGAATTTGGTAAGTGAATCCATAAAGCAACGAATTGATGGTTGGTTTTAACGATGCGTGGCGTATACCCTCTTAAGTTTTATTTTTTGAGTTAAATGCTCCTTGTATTACTGGCGATCACCCCATAGAGTGTCCTTTAAAATAGAAGGAATGACAGTAATCCTCTAATCGATAGTATCTCAATTACATGTATTACGAACTAAACAATATGTAATCATATTCTCTCCTAACGAAAAGAAGCTTAAAACTTGGAAGAGCTCAATTACATGTATTACGAACTAAACAATATGTAATCATATTCTCTCCTAACGAAAAGAAGCTTAAAACTTGGAAGAGCTCGAAGCTTTGCTCTGCAATCCTTTACCAATAAACCAAACAATGATATTAACTCTATATCACCGGTTACTGTCTGAACAACACCGAGACAATCACTTTCCACTGATCCTACAGGCCGACCCTCCTCATAAATCCAGGATAAAGCCTCATTAAGAGAAAATCACCTCGATTAATTCTGGCTAGACAATGTACGGGATGACAAAACATTTAGCCAACAATGAATACCATTATCTCCCCTACAGATTATCCCCCACCGCCCCTTCTCGGGCCTAGGACCACACCGTCAATATTAATTTTTACATGCCCCAAGGCCAGTTCTCTTCATACCTGAGTTTGAGTAACCGACGTCAGCCTTAGAGCTTGATTGTCCTTCTTAGTCCGAGCATTAGCCTAATTCCGTAACAAACTGGAGGCATCCCGCCAAATCTCTTCTCCACCCTTCTACACTTAGTTCCATACCCTAGCATTCCGAACCCGCCATATGGACCACCAAATCATAGTCACTTTCTCTACAATCTCAATTCGCCCCAACCCCCAACAGAATTCGAGTCAGATCCTACGAGTAACATCATTCCAAACCCATAACCCCACCTTACCTCATTAAGTTTTAATATCAAGTTAAAATATGATTATACTACATGCCATTAAGTTTCAATATCTTGTTAAAATCTATTTCGTTGAGATGCTCTGACTTGAAAATTGTGTCGTTGACCTCCTTATTCCGCCCCACTGCAACAGTACCGCCTTCATCCAATCCTTGCCCCTTAGCCCTTGCTCCTCTCTGATTGTCTTCGTTTGGTTCCCAAACGGAACCATCAGATTCATGAATGGAAAGAAATGTTGTCCCCTAGTGATAAGTTCTCGTCCAACTCGAAACCTCAACCCTCACCCAACAATCCCGGTCCCGGTGCCTCCTTCGACATCCGACCGCTCCACCCACACTTCATCCTTTCCTATCTTTATCAACAACCTCCCACACTCAGCCACATCGGAAGATCTTAAAACCTTCTTCCATTCTCTTGGAAACCCCTACATAATTGACCTCCCCTCCAAACCTTCCAAAAAGGAAAGAGGTTTTCTTTCCTGCATTTCAACAATTCAAAATCAGCAAACAGAGCCATTTCAGCTTTACATGGCCGTCTCTTCTGGAAGTACAGTCTATTTGCCACCATTTTACCTGAAGAGGCTACTTCACAGACCTCACCTCTTCTTGCTCCGGGGCTTCTTGCATCTTGGTCGGTGTAGGGTCATACAAGCTTCTCTTTTTCAAGTCTTGCAACATGGCTATCACCCTCTCGTCCTTGAGGATAAACTTGGTGGTCCCTCTCCGTGTTTAACATGTGGTTGGGGCCTCAGCGGTGGTGAGAGAATTAATCGCCTCCCCATGCCAAATAAGACATTTTCTTGGTTTCCCGCCCAATCATCGTTCGCCCCGTGGTGAGGAGGTCAAGCAAAGGTAATTTGGGGGAATAGAGCCCAATCATCCTACTCTGGGTATGTGTGTCAGTGTCTTAGGCGGGAGGTTTTGCATCAACACCAGGGCTGTAAGGTTAAGGGAAAAACTGGGAATATAGTCGTCTGTGGTGAAATGAGGGTCGGTAGGGTATATGTACTCTACACAACCCACCACTATTGAGGATTTTTCTTGGTCGTAGTGGGTTCTGACTAGTCCCGACTA